>JAGGAQ010000017.1:0-115564 GCA_017657225.1 Termitomyces sp. T69sscA
GGCCAGGAGGTGCCGCGAGTGGCGGTGGCTGTGGCGTTGACGGGCGGTGATGGCCGGTGATGGCCGGGGGAGTTGGCCGGGTAGCGGTCCGGGCCCGGGGCGGCTATGGGGGTGGTATTGGGAGCGCTGGAGTCCCGGGGCCGGGGCTAAGTCCCGGGGGTTGGTAGCGGGTTGTGACAGTGATGGCCAGGGGCTGCTGAGGTGGTTTGCCAGGTAGCGGGCCCAGGATGGTCATGGAGGTGGTTTTGAGGGGGTTGGAGTCCCAGGGCCAGGGCTGAGTCCTGGGGGTCGGTAGCGGGTCGTGACAATTTCCAGTCCGACTTGAGTTTGAGAGAATGATAGTAATTCAAAACTAGAATACCAATGCCCCAGGATGTGGAAGCATCCACAAAGATTTGATGATCTTCAATGGTTTTCAAGGGATAAAGGTGGCATAGGGTGAAAGATTCTTGCAGATGTGCTTGCCACCATTTAGAGAGTGTACAAGAGAATTTGACAAACAATGAAGCACAAAAGGATTGTCATGATATCCTGACATGAAATTGGAGATAACTGGTAATTGAAATGATCCATCTGGGAAGACAAAAGAAACATGGACTAGAGTACCATGGAGTGATTGTATGTCGTGTAAAGAGAACCTGTGATTTGCCAGATGGTTTTTGAGCATAGAGAATACTCAAGCTAGATATTTGAGTCGTTTGATATGTGGAAGGGAAACAGTGTGATTTTGCAGGTTCCATTCAAAGCCTATAAAAGAAAATTTAGGCATGAAAGCAAGCCTGATTTTTTGGGATGCCAGGGAACATTAAGGGTTGAAATTAGATTTTGAACAGAAGCGCAGTTGTGCATATATGAAAAGTTGCCATCATAAAAAGTTCCCAATGAATTAGGGGATCTGAAACAATTGATGTCATATTCTAATTTAAAGAAGAGACTGTCGTTACCCAGTTCAGCACTCCACAAATCAATGATTGTGTTACCAATTGCCCTGAATTACTACTAGCAGATCTTGCACCAAAAGGATGGACGTGATCAATGTAGAAAGTGCCACCACCAAATTGGACAACAAGAAAGGGTTTGTGATTTGAAAGGACAGGGCACGTACAGTGGAAAGTTTTGATGTTGAAAGAACATGCCTACATTCCTGGGGGGGGTGATGGCAACCTGGAGAATTATTTAGAAAGAAGATGAGAAATAAGAAATGAAAGGTAAAGGATGAAATCACACACAATGTTTTGGTGGAAGGTCTGGTCCCTTTTGTTGTTCTGCGATGATGAATGGAGAACAATAAACAGGGCCCTGCATGATACATTTGATGTCAGACATGGAGAAGGGACCAGACATACAATACAGAGAAATTACATTATTGATGTATTTGTTAGGAAACCGGTCTCCGAACCATGTCCAACTCTATCCTGAACTTAGTCTGAGGACATGCCCACTCTTAGCACATGTGAATGACTGCTCAGCCCACCCTATCCCCTTCCATCTTTTATTAGTCAGCCTTGATGAGTCATATGCATGGACCTTACTCAGCATCAATTATTTTTAGTCATACTCTATTACATACCAGGGCCCAATTAGTTCAACAGTATTAGTAACCACACAGCCACCAATGTAGTATATATAGGCAGCCTGTGGATAGAATATCACCAGGCTGAGCAATAGCAGTGTTCTTCTGGCCTACACATTGAACCAACTGTAAGCTCTCTAGTGACCTCCAATCACTTGGCTAAGCCCTGCTGGTCCCTTGTCTGACTCTTGCCTGCCTCTGTGCCTGCTCAACTCTCACTTGTCACTGGCACCTACTAGCTCTGTGGAAGGAGTTCCACAGACGTTGATGACGCCCAAAATTGTACCAAGTGGTGTCTGGGTAGGCAGTCACAAGGCAAGTAGCATCGGGCTCACTAGTTGAGGTGAGCCAAGCAGGGTCCCAGAAGACAAGTTAGCAGAGAGCAGCAGTAAGGAAGGGGTGAGGGGAGGCTTAGCATAGTCACCAAGTGTATGATGCCTGCCACAGTCGCAAGGCATATAAATGACTAGTACACTGGCGTACTTCTAGTGGCAAGACAAGGACACCATACAAAAGTGCTCTTGGCATAGAATAAACTTGAAAGAGGCAAAATTGAGCTCTGAAGCCCAAGCATAAGAGGTAATGGTGAAGGTAACTTTTTATTTGCAGGCTATAAGTACAGTATATATAGTAAAGTGTAGGCGAGGTCGCCATTGGCGACCCTTGAGTTGCCAATACAGGGAACTAGTAAGTAAATAGTAGACCACAATCTTTTATATAGAAAAATGTCCATCAGCTCTTAGCGATGCCTAACAGCGTTAGTCAAGCTGTCTGTCATGTCAAAAATGCCAAAAGTAAGTATGGAATCGCCCAAATGTCAATATAGTGAAATGATGGTGGTTACTAGGGAGCAGCGGCAACACCAGCAAAACCTTGGGGTCAAGAAAATAAAGTAAATAAATTGAAAAATAATGATGAAAAATATGCCAAACATAGGCCAGGGGTTCAAACCTCAGTTTTTGGAGGGGGTGGCAGGTAATCCATAGGGCGCGCTAACCACTAATCCATGCGGTTGTGCCAGGAAAATTGTTAGTACGCCTTTTGATACAACCTGGGTCTTATCAACGTCCCTAGAGCTCAGAAGCATGTATTGAATAACTTGGAAAGCTACTGTGTTTCGTGTCATGTTTTACGCATACGGCAACTTGAAGCTGAGACTCTAAGGCCAGAGTCACTGCTGATGCCAGAACCTATTTCCACCAGAAAAAGTGACAAAGAAGTGTGTCATACCATTTCTTTGGCAACTTTTTTCCTTAGAAAAAGGCATTTTCCATTGTCTCAAACCTTTTTCCTTCAAAAATGTGTACATTGGAAATGGCATGACACACTTCTTTGTCACTTTTTCTGATGGAAACAGGTTCTGGTGCCAGCAGTGAGTTCGGAACAACAAGTTTTCCTGAGGTCACATGTTTGTAACGGAAGGGTAGTGTTTCGTCACACGAGGTAAGTTTGCCGCACTAATTACCAGAGAACACAAACGCTCTCGAGGTAGTTCACAGAGGCAAGTCAAAGCTCTTATTGTAAAGTTGCAATTTGGTACGGATTCATGTTCTTTCTCAGTCCGACTGTTCTATATCGACTAATTCCCTGCCTTCCTCTACCATTTCACCATTCTTGCATCCAATCGCCTTGACGATTCCAGCAGTATTGGCTCTAAGGACGGTTTCTGTCTTCATACTTTCGAGAACAACGACAGCTTGGCCAACTTCAACGTGATCACCGACCTTGACTCGTACATCCACTACCAAGCTGGGCATAGGTGCCTTCAATGCACCTTTGGCTGCAGTCAGAACATCCCCTCCAAGGGAGAGAAGCCAGTTCGGCGTCGACACAACCAAAGTAGTCTTGGGATGACCACTAGCAAATATGTGTAGGCGTTCCATTGTAATTGGGTTGGTCGAGACAGGAACATTTGGTGGCGGAGCCTGCGATACAATTGTCGTATTCAACGACTCCGAATTTATCGTCGAAGACAATGTCGTCGGTGAGGAGAGAGATGCGGGTACGGAAGGGAACATTGTGCTTCCAGCCGAGGTCTTTACAGTGATGTTGAAATGTCCGGATGCATCTGAAACGACACGGACAGTAAAAGGCTCTTTGGTAGCAACATCTGTTTGTAGAGCAATATTCCGCTCGTATTCGTCTCCACCGAACCTTCTTGAAGTTAACGAAGTCCAGGGCGAGGCATTACTAGATGCTGGAGGAGATGTATGGTCGCGGAGCACGATGAACAAAGCTGCTTGGGCAAGGAGCTCTGGTTTCGGTTCTTCAATCGTCGGAAAGAGTTCGTCAAAGTGTTTCTAGAGAAGCATTGTCAGTGTGAAGATGAAATAGCCAAACGACTAAGTTTTTCTACCGGAATAAAGCCTGTTTCGAGTTCTGCATCAACGAATGATGGATTACCAGCCAATGTCTGGAGGAATTCAATATTAGTCGAGACTCCAACGACCCGATACTCCGACAAAGCCTTACGGAGCATCCGTAATGCCTCCGTGCGGTCTTTACCGTGAACGACGACCTTTGCAATCATGGGATCGTAGAAAACACCGATCTGAGAGCCTTGCAAGAAGCCTTGTTCGATGCGCAATGATGGATTGATTGTAATGGAGTCATGCGAGGTCAACGAGGGCTGAAGGTCGAATGTTGATGACCTGGCAGGTACGGTGGGATATTCAGGTGCGAAAACATGTGTTGGTGAAGGAATGGACAGGTATAGGAGTGAGCCCGAGTCTGGAAGAAAATTGTTTCGTGGGTTTTCAGCATAGATACGGGCTTCAAAGGCGTGGCCGACGAGGGGTATTGAACCCTGAGTGAGGGGAAGGGGATTGCCCGCTGCCACCTGTACCATGAACATGAGTTACAAAGCGATAGAGGAGGCTAGCAGGTGACCGATAACCACTGACCTGCAGTTGCCAGTCCACAAGATCCAAACCTGTCACCATTTCAGTCACCGGATGTTCAACTTGAAGTCGTGTATTCCTGTCGCGGATTTGATTAGTTGATAGCAGTAAAGTCCAAGTTGTAAAACCGACATTTCCATGAAGTAAAACTTCTCTGTATCGTTGTCGAATATGAACTCGACAGTACCAGCTCCAACATAATTCACGGCTTTCGCTGCAGCAATTGCTTTTGTACTTAAATCATTGCGAAGCTCAGGTGATAGGCCTGGTGCAGGTGCCTGAGCGAGGGAAGGAAAATTGACTAAGTTGATCAAATAATTGAACCTGCAGGTGACTGACCTCCTCTATGATCTTCTGGTTTCGCCTTTGGACTGAACAGTCACGTTCCCAGAGGCTGACTACATTACCATGAGTATCTGCAAATACTTGGACTTCTACATGTCTAGGGCGTTCGATGTATTTCTCTATGAGAACAGTATCATTGCCAAAAGCTTTGAGCGATTCACGTTGCGCGGATGATAGGGCTTCATAAAATGTAGATTCAGAGGAGTCACTGACAATCCGCATTCCTTTTCCACCACCTCCATGAATGGCTTTGATCAAGACGGGGAAACCTATTGTTGGGTTAGCATTGTAATTGTTCATACTACAGACGTTTTTACCAATATCTTGCGATTTTCTATACAGAAAAGCAGGATCTTGATTGTCCCCGTGGTATCCTGGGACACACGGAACCCCAGCACCTGTGGAAATTGTCAGAAGAACGCATCTTAGATGCTGAAAAGTATTACCTGACATGATATTCTTTGATTCACTGAACAGACTTCAGGATCAAGGGTTCTCGATAGAATGAAAACCTACCTCTTAGAGCCCATGCTGACGATAGCACTTGCAGGAGGACCGATAAAAACGATGCCTTCTTCTGAAAGTTTTTCCGCAAAAGTTGAATTCTCGCTCAGAAATCCATAGCTGGTTTGAGTCTTAGAAAGATTCGCCTCCAGACAAGAGTTGTATCAATTATACCCGGGATGAACAGCCTATCATGGTCTCTTGAGCATGCGAGATTGATTTCAAAAAACTTGTGACTCGCACCTGTGCACCACTTCTATGACAAATTTCGATGATCTTATCCATTCTTAACTTTGAGATAAATCATCATAATTCAGCTCGATAGAAAACCAAAGATGAGTACTGACATAACTTTCAGCAGACGGGGCAGGTCCAATGCAATACGCCTCGTCGGCCTTGATTATTGTCAGTACGCGTCGAAAAACTTGAAAAAAGGTTAAATGACCAGTTTAACGTGCAATGCATCTTGGTCGACCTCGCTATATACTGCGACAGTCCTGATTCCGAGCTTTTTCGCTGTTCGAATGACCCTGCACGCGATTTCTCCTCTGGAATGCATGAATATGTCGGTCATATAGACAGAGGACAAAACGGCTTGCCTATTGGCGATCAATATCTTGTCAAAATGAGGTTTACGTGGTGGAGGGGAATTCACTGCGAATGAGTCGGTACAACAGTTAAGAGGAAGAAGTAACGTTCAGAAGCTCACCTGCTGCCTGAGAGGCATAATTGCGCCATGAAAAGCTGAGAGGGTCAATAATGGACCTTATTTGTGAAGTCGGCTGGGAAATGAGACTACTTCTTGAGAGGGATACTGAGGATCGCGTTGACTTGTTACATAAAAGTCTAGAGGCACTAGCGGACAGGCGGGGAAGTGTGTTGGGAAGAGTTCTCGCGGCTGTGCGTCTTGCGGGGAGCATAGTTTCTTCTATTCTCGTTTTTACAGAGAACCAGGTCGAACAGTATATGAAACTAGGTACAAGGAAGCCCAAAGCAAGGCCTTTCAATGATGATGTCGAGATCCGCGTCACCTGATCGATGTTAGGGGTAGATCCATACATTATTATGGGCATGGTACACCTTTGTCTCGTCGCGTCTCATTCGGTTGTATAAGTAACTTGTACCGGTGCTCTCCTTCTATTTTTCGTATAAATCGACTTTGACGGCTGTTCTTTGTGCAAGTACCCCGAAGTCGAGCTTCGGAGTCACCACAGACACCCTTATTGGCTCTCCTATTGCACGCGTCAGAACCCAGTATGTTTCCACTCAGACGTCTGGCATAAGTTGGCAATCTCCAACGAACACAGATGACCGCGAATGAATGTATTTGTTCCGTTAGAGATATGCTAGCTAGACCACTAGTGTATATACATGTGGAGGGTGCTGAGTAGTACGGAACCCCAGCAAGTTCAACAAAGACATGATGAATGAGTAGCGATTATCAGGAAAATGGAGAATTTGAAGCTTAAAGCTGAAAAATCCAATTCTCGTCCTTGGTCATGGCTCCCTGACAAACCCTGCGTAAGATCAGTTTTATCATCATACACCTTTTCAGTTTGCGTCAGCATGACTTTCCCGGCTCTGGCTCTATCATAAAGGTATCAGAGGAAAATTCTTCAAGTTCAGACCGTAGAACCGAGCGCATCCCCTTGAGGTGTATTATACACCTAGGACAAGCAACATCTACTGTATATTGCAGGAACTTTGCCAGAGAGACATGGACCAGGAGATTATTACAGTTGACTTGGGATTTGAGATCGTAGGCTAGAACAATTCAAATGGGAACCAAACTGGAACAACGGAACCATTTTGGTCAATCTCGATCCATCTTTTTCGGTCCTTGTCAATGGCACCCATAGAGTTCACTTCCCCGAAGGCTGCCTCCCATCCAAAACCTACAGCGGCCATTTTACAGATATTTGAACTGGGGATCGTCAGGGCAAGAAAAGTGCAACTTTGACATTCTGCGTACCTAAATGTGCAGACTACTGCCTGAGGGATAAGATCATCTTCCTTTGCCCACATCCCACTCAAGAGAGCGAAATCTACGATCACTCCTCGTGTTGCCTGTATCCTCCTCTCAACATCGAGCAGGTCGAATTCCTCTTGTACATACTCTCTAGGGCTTACCAACCCACGAAGTTCTTCGCTTGGACTTTGGAACAAGGAGAACGTCGTGTACCTTGCCGACGTAAGTTCAACGATTTCTCGAAGGGCAGTCGCAGAGTCTGTGGCGACAAATAAGGTGAGATTCTCTGGTAATCTATCCGGCCTCAGGCGGCTCCAGGTAACTGCTGCAGCCTCAACAAATTTCTCTGCTGGTACGTGATCACCTTTATAGAAGGTTGGCTTACGATCCCCTCGCCGTATATGAAGGGCAATATAAGAGTCGACATCTGAGAGAAGTTCTGAGCGTGCTCGCCGGACCAGTCGGTTATTTTCCTCGTTGAGGTGTATTGTATTATGGAGAGACTCTTCAGAAGACCTGAACAATGGTTTCAGGCGATTAAGCTGGTGACTATATCTATAATATATGGGTCAAATTTACGGCACACTGTCAGTGTGCGGAGACATACGGATCTTCATAAGCATTTGAAAAGGCGTGGCCTAGGTGAAACTTCGCAGTGCGAGAATTGACCACCTATATAAGTCATTAAAGAGATACGTTTACCACATCAGAGTTCGGCCAAGGCGAACGTACCCAATGTCTATACAAGCCCAGTGATTTAGATTTAGATTCAGAAAGCTCAACAATAGATCACACCTTGCCAATCGAGGACAAGCCACAAGCTCTGTTGACAGAAATTACTATCAGTCATGGTTCACAATATACAAGATGCCACTGATAAACCTTCAGGTTGAGGGGCTTTGCATGCCGGCTCTGGTCCAGGCTGGATTTTACGGACATCCACAAAGTGGTCTACCCATCTTCGTAAGAAAATTAGCACTTTCAAGTCATCTGAACTCAAAATCGCACACTTTCCACGATTCCAATATGTATCGTCAACAAGAAATGTTCTATTTCTCTAATGCTCGTCAATTACATGATAAAGGTAGAGGAAAAATATAGTGACCTCACGAGCGAGTGCAGCAACTTGAGCCAGCAAAGCTAGGTCCGCCAGAAGACCAACTTTACCGTCCAACATGTAAGTAATAGTGCTCGCACAAACCTCCTCACTACTCTCTCGATATGGGTGAGACGTATCCAATACTCCCATCCGATGCGGCTGCCAGTAGTCACCGTGTGACATGTAACCCTTGTGCAGTTTTGCGCATTCTATGAGGTATTCCTCGGGTTTAAGAGGGAAGGTTGTATAGTTTGCATATGAGATTAGTAAATCAGGGTTAGTTGGGCTCTTTAAAGCGTCATGATTTAAGGTCGTCAAGTTGATTGGTGAGATTGTCGAGTTTTCAGTTACAATACCAAAGTAGTTATGCAGCTTCTCCGGTCGATAGTATGACATGTAGACGAGGAACAGAAGGAACCCAGCAAAGAGAATTCCCAAGGCCAGAGGAAAATTAGATAGTGGAGTACTCAGTTGAAACTTCCCTCTTTCTCCTCTCTCCTTCTGTCCAGGGCCACTAGAGTCATAGTCGTCACAGCCTGTCGTCTGTTCAGCATGTTCAGCAGAGAAGATGTCGCTCGCTGATGACGAAAGCAACGGAACAATGTGGTGTCGACCACGTCTCCGCCAGTCGTCATCATCCTCGCCAATTTCCTGCAGTTCAAATTCGGTGTATGCTTCTTCCCCTCTCCCAGAATGGCTATGTGGTGTTCGAGGTGTAAGTAATCCGCTGTCAAACGGATTTGATCGTGCAGAGGTAAGATTCGTCAATGAACGAGGTCGGCGCATGCAGATGTAGATTTAAGAGAGACTGGAACAAAGCTGACAGATTGTATTGCTCCATCATCCGTGGACTCCATATTTCCTGTGTACATGGCAATGTTCGTTACCAAGACACCACGTGCGAGTACTACTCAACTTCTGTACAACAGACCAGACAGCAGCAAACTTTGCGTTTCCGAATTTGAATTAATCTGCGAGCTAACAGAAGCTCACAATTCCTTCCTTCCTTCCTTCACACATATAGCTTTTGAAGTTGTTCTGCTTGGGCCTATAATGGGGTGTATTCTAGCTTTAGGTTAACGGTCATAATTTACAAATTATACAATTCAAGTGCGCACTCAATGGGTAAATCATTCTCGAAATTCAAGACGGGTATTCAAGACATCATAATTCTATGCAACGTGTATGTACAGACAGGACATTCTTGATAATTACTACTGGTGGTGAACAAACGAATCCGACAAGAATCACAGAAAAACGGAGAATGGAAGGTCTGCTCAATCGTGACTGTTGAGAGGAAGCAGAGGCGGCGCGGTGGAACTGAAGAGAGCACCTCTAGGAGGTTGACCCGGATTTCAAGAATTTGTTCGAGGAAGGTGGGGAGTGAGAAGATGACCACGCTGAATCCAAGTCAGCCATCGCCCCTTTCCTTCACAAATTACTTACGAGCAGGCTGAACAGCGTCCTTGAACCTCTTTTCATGTTCGGGACCCTTGTCCTTGTGAGGACCACAGTCTTTCAACTTGACCAGACAGAGCAGGCCATCTAACAGGTCACTAATAAGATTTTTCTCTCAATTTGCCATGAGAAACAATCATCGTAGCCAGGACGATAAAACTCACTGGCCCCGTTGTCATCTTCTGCGTGTACTGTGTCTTTCTCTGCCACACGCTGAACGATGTTTTCGCTTTGTGAGGTCACAAGCCGTTTTCCAGGATAAATTGACATGTATTTCTGGGAATGTGAAGCTGTTGGAGCAGCAAGGCTTGGAATCGAAGAGGAGGTAATCAAGGTTGCGGCGACGAGAGATGAGCTCGAGGGAAGCTTCATGATAGAGATCTAGTGGGTTTTGTATGACGCTGAGGAATGTAGGTGAGGCAAGGTTCGTTGGAGAGGCACGAGACTGCACCTTTACGTGGCTAGTGCAAGTACAGGAGAAGGAGTGACAGCTAAGGATTGATGACATTTTGCGCCTTATATCGGAGATTTCTTTTCTACTAGTCAGCCACCTCTTGGATGACAAAGTCACAGATAGGAAGAGCTGAGAAACCAAAGACATCTGATGAACCAGAGTCGGCCCATCTTACACATGCTTGAAACTCCATGGATTACATAGTGAATACAGCAGCAGTAAAGTAGACTTGAACTGAGCAAATGTCTCATGAGACAAGAAAACATCGAACGGGCATGTCCAAGTAAATCAGGTGGGTATGACGAAACGAGTAATCAGGCCGAGAATTCGTAGACATGTAGCAAAGACAGCAAAAAGCACGAAGAAGTTTGTCAAGTACCGCCAAGTGATAATTCCAAGCCAGTAAAAATACGGACGAAGTCCTCCTTGGTCATAATCGATGCTTGATCTTCTGGTACGCATGCAATTATTAGTTATGATTGAGGTGAAGGTCGAAAAACCATTGCGTCGAGTCCGGAACAGCACTTCTGCGTCTCATGAGATCAGGGGATCGGTATAAAAAAGGGAGCGCAGAAAGTTCCATGGACAAGGAGTCAGGTGAGGATTGCGCGTGCGAATGATCAATTGCTGTAAAGGGTGAACCTGATGTCGAGGAATTATTTGGCTGTATGTCTAATTTTGAATACTGAAAGTAAGCTGAAGCATAAGATGTATTGGGATAATAGAACCTCGAGTACACAAGATACATGTCAAAGATGCTTCCGAGGACGGGGTGCGGTTTTGACAACACCAGCCTTGGTCTGGATGATCCTTCCGGAAATCAAGACGATGAGACAAGGATGGAGAGAATAAAAGAATCGAAGACAAGGCGTTAAAACTTGGAGTAGGGGATGAAGGTTCTAGTGGAGAGCTCGGTGGAAGCGGGGAGTTTTTTGTTTCCTCGAAGACAATTTTCTGTTCTTTCTGAGCCAAGTCAATTAGAGTCTCTGATGTAGGCACATAGAAATCGTCTGAGCTCAGGGGCGTTTCGAGCATTTCTGCCTTGACATTTGAGCGAACCGCTTGCCGACGCGGTTTCGAGCGAGGCGCTTCTTCTTCATGCTTGATGACCGGAGGAATACCAACAGAAAGCGTGTATGTGCCTTTGGGAAGACCCCGGCGAGCCTTCTTTGCTAGAGCTTTTTGACGAGAGAAGAACCGATGAACGTCTTGAGGTGCAACATTCCGCGCAGCTGCCCATTCACGACGACTCTCGACGGTAGGTATGCGTTTATCGGAGTCCCAGATCTTGAAGAGTTCATCAAGGTTGGCTAAAGGTAGAGGGCGTAAGGTAATAGCCACATTTTCCTTTTCTTCGACTTTTTGAACTCTGATGGACTGCGCTTTCGTGTCGGATGTCTGAAGCCTTTTCCTGGGCCTTATTTTGACAGTTTCAGAAGTCGTTGTATGCTGGGCAATCTCAGTCGTAGCCTTTGATTTCTTCTTCGTCTTCGTCATTGTAGTTGTGAAGATGTTATCGATGTTCTCGTCGACCTTTGCACCTTGAACGAAAAGCCAGGCACCTGTCAGTAAACAGCAGCTTAGGTAGGCACAAGACAGCTAGCGAAATTTGAACAGAGAGACCGTGACTGAGGTATGGAGCAAAAATCCACCTGTGATGGCTGTCAAGAGACTGATGTGGCCGCGTCGCCTCATTCACGTGGCTCTTGCTCCATACTTTAGCTTTGCATGCTCACTTTTCCTGCCGCGCAATCCGAAGTGTCTCTTTACTCCACGAATTGCGCATTATCCGAAACGCGTGCACTTTATTAGCCGGGATTTGACGAGTTGTCCGAATGTGGGAGCGAACACTGCAAGACCTCATTCGTGGACTTCGTGCCAACAAAAAAGATGAGGCGAAATTCATTTCTAAGGCAGTCGATGAAATCAGGAATGAAATAAAGAGCGATGACATGGAGCTGAAAGCTGGGGCCGTCCTGAAACTTACCTATGTCCGCCATAGTTCTTCTTCGTCAGAACATTATTTGACTGATCTGTATATCTAGCTCGATATGCTAGGATATGATATGGGATGGGCTTCATTTCACGTCGTAGAAGTCATGTCTGCACCTCGAGTCCATTTAAAGAGCGTAGGGTATCTTGCGGCCGCTCAATCATTTGACCAGGAGACCGATGTCCTCATGCTTACCACAAATCTGCTAAAGAAGGTGAAGTGACCTACGATTGTTCTCATGGATGGGACTGATCAATGCCTCAGGACTTAGGCTCTACACCAGCAGACGTTGCCGTTACGTTGAATGGTCTTGCTCACTTTGTGACTCCAGATCTTGCACGGGACCTTTCGCCAGAATTGATTGCAATGTTAAACCACTCACGGCCCAACATTCGGAAAAGGGCGATATTAGCCCTTTATAAAGTTATCATGAAGTATCCTGAAACCGCAAGACATGCACGTACCCGACTGGAAGAGAGATTAGAGGATCCAGACCCTAGTAACATTCATACCCTTTGGATGAGCTGCTACAAGGGCTTAGTCACTCTCAGGTGTCGTTGCAGCTACTGTCAATGTTCTTTGTGAACTTGCACGTAATTATCCAAGAGACTACCTCTCACTAGCACCTCAATTCTTCCACCTTCTCACTACTTCATCGAATAATTGGATGTTGATTAAAATCATCAAACTGGTACGAAACATCTCTCAAAAGCTGCGACCCTCTTTCTCTCATCCTCTTAGTTTGGTGCACTTTCTCCATATGAACCGAGATTGGTCAAGAAATTGCAGCCTCCCATAACGGAACTCATTTCGAATTCCCAGGCTATATCATTGCTGTACGAGTGCGTCCATACATGTATCATTGGTGGTATGCTTCAGGGTCCAAATGGTGATTCTTTGGCACAATTATGCGCTTCGAAACTTGCTGCATTCATTCAAGATACTGACCAGAACCGTATGTCGTCAAGCCCGGCTGGCGTTGTTATTTGCTGAATCATGCACTTCCAGTGAAGTACATTGCGTTGTTAGCCATGACCAAGATCGCCCCTTCTCATCCACATCTTGTTGCTGAATATCAGGATACCATTCTTGCGAGTGTAAACGATCAGGACATCAGTATCCGAATGAGAGCCCTAGATCTCGTTTCTGCAATGGTTCGCCAATGAAACCTCAGCTCTGTTGTGTGCTGATTTCCTTTGCTTGCAGGTTGACCGTGACAATCTTCAGTCTATAGTTCAGCAGCTTCTATCGCATCTAGTACCAGAGAACTCCTCGTCAATGCTACCGTCCGCCGCCCAATCCCTTCTTCAGCATACAGCCAACACACCACGACCTCTCTCATCCCCTATACAATCTCCTGCCTATCGACTTGTCCTATGCCAACGTATTCTTGCCATGGGCTCCCAGTCGACTTACGAGAACGTGACTAATTTCGAATGGTATATCTCCGTACTCGTTGACCTTGCCCATGTTGCGAATGTCCATGTGGGAACTGAGATACGCGATCAACTTGTAGACGTTGTGGGACGCGTTAGGGCTGTCAGGCGATATGCTGTGAAGTTGATGTACCAATTGATCAGCGATGTCACCATGCTCCGGAATGCTCACGAAGAGGGAAGTTGCTCTGAAGTTCTATGGGCTGCGGCGTGGGTGTGTGGCGAATATTGCGAGTAAGTTCATGATCAGCTGTGTGATGAATTATCGTAATTTAACTATTAGCGAGTTGAATGAACCTCAAAAGCTGCTGCCGTATCTTTTGCAGCAGGAAATATCATCTCTGGCACCTGAAATAGTCGCGGTGTACATTCAAGCTGCCACGAAAGTCTTTGGAACTTGGGCAGCGAGCGTGGCTCGAAGATGGGATGAAGAGGACTTGACAGAAGTCAAAAACGTTGTTGAACAATTGACCAGCAGGTTCAGTGAGCTTGTCCGCAGTCCACACATAGATGTACAAGAACGGGTAAGATCCTCGTACAACATGCCTACAGGTGACTGATATTTTTTTTGCTTGCAGGCTGCAAACTCCAACCAACTATTCCGTTTGATCCAGGCCGACCTTGACGCCCATCGACCAAAATCCTCAACACAGTTTTCACCAGACTCTTCCGGGCTGGATACCTCCGAACCGCGCTTCCCGAAGAGTCTGTACCTCATTGAACCTCTGTCAGCGATATATGAACTTAACCCAGTCGCCACCAATGCGCAAGTAAGCGTGCCGACACCGGAAGGCTTGGATCTAGATGCGTGGATAATACCACCGCCCCACGAGGTCGTTGACCAACCTCCAGACAGAAAGAAAAAGGGAAGGAAAGGGAAGGAAAAGGACCCTAAGGAAAGCAAAATAAAGGTCTCGAAGAAGAAGAAGGCAAAGTTTGAGTATGAGGACACGCTGGCGCCAGTTGAGGAGACTCCAGAAGACATTGTGGAGCGAGCGAAGGTTCGTTAGGTTCCGTTATCATTTGACCATCTTATGCTAACTCATTTGACGTTTGGTAGCGAAAAGCGGAACGTTTGGCGCAGTTACGAGACGATCCTTATTATATTGGCATAGACACTCCAAGGACGGTGGAAGAGGATGTTGATTCAATTCCTATCGTACAACTGGAAGGGATGTCATCTCTTTTAGGTTTGACCAACGTTCGAGTGGGTTTTCGCTAGTTGTTCATCAATTTATGTTCCAGGTCCCTCAGTATCTAGTCTACCAATTCTCAAAGCAACGTCACAGACGTTCGCCACAACCTCTTTTGTAATTGACCGAGACGGTGAGATGCCTGAAGGCGCCGTAAATAACAAGCCAGTGTTGCTACCCGAATCATGGCAGCGAATGTCCACTTCTGATGGAGATCTTGAACATGCATCGAAACACCAAACGCTCAATCCTGGTGAATCCCTTGCGTCTATATCGACTCGACCGTCACCTCTCCCATCGTACGGGGCCCCTGACGAGGACGTCCGGACGGATACACCAGAGCCCATAAAGGTAACAAGGTCTAAGAAAAAAGGGACTGGGAAAAAGAGACGGACACCTGTTTCTGCTGAAGTTGGTATATAGGTAGCACACTTGTAATCATCTATACCTATGCTATCCTCAGTCCGATCCTGTGGACTACTATTGATGAACGATGATTTCGGTATATCAGAGAAGAGCCTGCTTTGCTGAAACAAATAATGACGATGGGGATTTCGATAGACGTAAATAATTCACTGGAATGTGAGCCTTGCAAACAAGGATATCAAGAAAGATAGGTATTTGTCATCGGTCGTCCTCAACATGCTCAACCGACTCAACGATCTCATTGACCAACTCCATCGTCACTCCCGGTATAATCCGTTCAGCGTCTGTAAACGCCCGTTGGAGTGCGCTGAGTGCTATTCGTGCCTCTTGTGTCGACACCCGAGGGAATAGCTGTACGACAGAGTCAGATAGAATTTTAAGAAGACCAGTTGCTCACTGACCGACGCAATAGCCGGCATGATTACCGAGTCGAGCATCGTAGTATCCGGCATTTCATCATCCACATGCAAATCTTCCATTCTTCCTATTGGATCAGATTTGGGGGGGTAATCTACATATTGATCATCGTAGTCTTCGTATTCGTCTGTGGGTTCCCTCTGAAGGTTCCTTCGACTATCTTTCTGAGGTGAATGAATGCTTTGAGACGTGTGTCGTATAGTCGACTGCGAGAAGCTGCTACTGCTGGACGTGTGAGGTGCAGACTGAGGCAATGGAGGCAGTTCTCCCTTTGTGTTGATAGACGAAGTGTGACTTGAGGATCCAGATTCTCGAGGAGTGGCAGGACCCGAGCCATCTGGACGTCTGATTTCGTGGTTCTCCCATGTCAAAGCAGGACCGGGCACGGTCCCAGATCGGCCGATGGTTGATGGACGGTTGTGACGGACGGTGCCAAAATCCCACAAGTCTTCGGGATCTCCATTAACGGGTCTAGTAGATCGGGATTAAGTACACCATGGATCACAGTGCATTGTGAGCCTACAGGTCAGAGATAAGATCCTGTTCTTCGTCGGCTTGACGCTCGCCGCCTTCCGCTTTCCATCGTTCGTGCCGCTCAATCAATTCAGTCAAATAATTGGTCTTTTTGGCCATCCGTACGAACTTGTGTTTGAGTAGTTCTTTCGCGGACGGGCGCTATATTATTTACAACATGCTGATTGATCGGTATAATCAGGAAGTGAACAAGAGCGTACATCTCTCGGGTCCCTTTGGAGGCAGTAAGAGACAAACTCCCGAAAAGGCTTGGAAAAGTTTCCGTCCAGCGTTGGAGGAGGATTCTTGGGTATGAGAAACAAAACCTACACACATTGTTAAATCAGCACTCGTACGACCTTGCTCGTATGAAGGCGAAACGCGAATGCCGAATACACAAACCTTCATGGGGTGCAGTTCGGCATAAGGTGGTTCACCTCTGGCCAATTCGATGGCGGTGATACCCAAACTCCAGATATCAGCCTTGTGGTCATACCCACTTTGCTTGATTACTTCTGGGGACATCCAGTAAGGTGTACCAACAAACGTATTCTTCTTCGAAGAAAGTGTGCCTGAAAGTTGACCAGAGACACCAAAATCGGCTAACTTTACGTCGCCGCCAGCAGAGAGCAGGATGTTTGCGGCTGAATGGAAAGAACATTGTGATCCACATTTAGAAAAGCAACAGAAATAAGGTACCTTTGATGTCCCGGTGAAGTTTACCCTCTGAATGAAGGTATTCGAGGCCACGAAGGAGCTCTCGAACAATGATCGCAATATACTCTTCCCTGAATACGCCAGGCTTCATCTATAACAGAGGAAGACATGAACATGGGAGAAGACGCGGGGAACAAGGCGGAAAATACTGACAAGATCCGAACAAGAACCGCCTGAGCAGTACCTGGGAGTCGTTAGTTGTGCTCTCATTATTTTAAGTCATTGTAATATTTCACATACTCCATAACTATCCAGAGGTGCGACCCTTTTAAGAAAGAACCGTGGTATCTTTGTGTAACTTGTCAGCCTTATGATACAGTCGAATACACAGGTACTGACTTGGTAACATGAGGAGAGTCCAACTGGGAAAGAATCTGAATTTCCTGTTGTATGTCCTCTATCTCATCCTCTGCACTCTCAAGGTCTATGATCTTGATCGCGACAGTTTTCTGAGTTCGCTTGTCATAGCTGCGAAGTAATTGAAAACTGATCTGAGTGGCATGCAAACATACTTACCCTTTATAAACCTCGCCAAACGAGCCCTTGCCTAAGACATAATAGCTTGGGAAACCAGTGCCCGAAAATGAACATTCGACTCACCAATCCGAGCTTGTCTAACATAAAGCTCTTCGGGATCTTGACTACGTGCGTCCTGATGATTCAGTAATCAAGTTCACATCAAGAAAAATGGAGGACACTAGAATATAATAAATCATACCATATCGCAAAAGAGGAGTTGTGGTTGAGATGTGTTCAGATGGTTCGTGTCGCGTCTTCAGGAGCGTCAGTCTTGCCAGCTCGTACAAAAGCCAAAAGGCCTAATGACGCGATGGTCTACACGAACTGTCAAAGCAAAATCTAGGTAGGGAGGCGCGTAACGGCCACAGAGTTGAGATTTCAACAGTTATGGGAGAGAACTGGTGGACCTTAGTGGGCCTGATTGCTTGGCCTCGGCAAGCGTGACCTCCATATCCGGATAATTCAAAGTATATCAACTTACCATGACTCTATAAGCATCGAAGGATACAAAAGGGCAGGCTCGAGTGCGAAAGATACATTACTACTATCCGTGATTCCAAGGGATCCCAGGCAGGCTCTGAAACTGATGCACTGTCTCGAATGGGTTTCTTTGACAACGTCAAAGCTTCGAGTTGCACACTGGCTAAAAACGATTATCGCTCAGATGCGACGAGATGGATAGTCCATGTTCTTGTGAAGCGTCTCTGGTATGGATGAAATCTTTGGGTTTCTCAGACATCAACGAACCGGTAATACTCGAGAACGGACAGTCGGCAGAAATATCGTCATCTTTCCTGAGCAAAAGATTGAGAAGTTTCTTTCTGGAACTACTCTATTGGTTTTACCCATCCCTCAGGCCTTATAATTGAAGTTGTACGAAAGTGTTGGACACCAACTCGTCCATCTGTCTTCGCAGTTCTGAATGTGCTGTCATGACATAGCTTGCAATGTTGTTCACTCGTATAAATCGTGCTTGTGGTGTCCCAGGGACATGTGAAGATGCTGGTTCCAGAGGGGGGCAGGAAGTGGGGATCAGTGGAATTGGTATAAGTGGTGCTACGTATCGGAACCTCTGTCGATCGGCTGGTTGAGCATCTGTGCTGGGTGCGCAAAGAATAACTTGTCGACAGCGGGCTAATAATGATCAATATTCAACCTCGATATCGATCTGTACTTATGTTTGCTCAAAGTGGCTTGGAACTTCAAATGCTACGTGATTGTGCTGACTAGCAATTCAAAATCGCCGACGAGTCACCATGATGCACGAGCTTAAAAGGTATACCTGGATATATGAATAGCGGCCCTTCCCGTTCGAAGGTATGTGTTTCCAGGTGTTTCCTACGTAACATGACAAGATCAAGGGCAAAAGTGACATACAGGGCAAGTTCAGGTTCGGACTTGCCATCTTCAAAGCGGCGTTCCAATAATTCGGAGACAAGTTGTCCCATGAGGTGTTCAATTGTGGGCATGCATCAATAGTCCCGAGTGTTTTCTGCAGATTCAGTCCCAGGCCTATGGTACGAGAATCTGACCCAGCGAAACGGTACGTTCGCTTGTCATGATGCATCATGATTGAGCACGTCTTTGTACGGAGACCTCGTGTGCCATTATGCATGAGGTCGTGACAGAGGTTCCGACCGAAGAGTTCAGTAGGCAAGGAAAAGTTTCAAGGTACAGCAAAATGCTCGACGAACCAAGTTGAATCATGCAACGGGGAGGGGCCTTTTCCTCTCAAAGTCTCAATAGGAACATTCGCTGGGACTTGATTTTTTAAAAAATAAACCTTTTTAATAACTCACGACATTCATGCAATTGGACCTCTAGAGACAGTCGATCATTGGCAACAAATTGAGTGTTCGCCTGGCCCGCAGGAGTATATAAGAAGATTTGGTCTTTCCGAAAAAAGTCAACGTTTTTGAAAAATAATTGTTATAATTCCTGTCAGTACAATCGATAAAAAACGACAATCGACAAAAAACAATCCACAATGACCAATTGTATCACAAACAATCTATGCAGAATTATCATAGTCGTGCCAGTAAACGTCAACTGTTGCTGGAAGGCCGACGACTCGTATATCCCATGACTGATTCGTGAGGTAAATTCTAATACTGGATCTTCATGGCAAGACAGACGTAAACCCACTAACATATGATTATCACAACATGGTGGTGGTGTTGGGTAATCAAGCTAGATTGAGATTAATTTACGATGTTCCTGTTTTCCGGGGAGAGAATTCGTGAGTCTTGAAATCATCTACCGTTGTAAATCACATACAGGAATGTGAGTCGCTTCATGATCAACATGCACAAATGCTCGCTCGACATTAGGGAGAACCTCTATCTTATCCTGTAGCTGTTGGCAAAGATCGTGTGCTTTCCATAGTGGAGTGTTTGGATCTAGGACCACATCCACTTCAACGAAATAGTCCTAAGTTTACCGATGAAGTATAACTTGCGCAGAATGCATGATAACTCACAGGTCCACTCTGCATGGTAGGATAAAGAGTCAGGAGGAACGAGGCACAAAATAGGGGATGAACTCACATGGTATGCTCTGACAGTGTCAACCTTTAAGATGTCTTCGCTGAAGGTCACAGCCTTGTAGATGATGAGTTGCAAAAAGTCATGCGGCGCAGATTTCCCGGCCAGGAGTTCGAACTCTCCATAAACGGTGTGGCCCCAGGCGATAATAACGCCCGAAGCAATCTGAACAGGAAGGGATCAGGGTCATTGACTTGAAGCTCACTCGAGAACAACATACGATAATAGCGCCCATAGGATCCAGATCTACGCGCTCATGTTAAAGGTCACTGACCGTTGCGAATTGCTTCACTTACACCATACCCATTTACTTCCGCCGGCTGACATAAGAAGCCCTAAGTTGAAGTGAGAAGGAGAATGGAGTACCACCCAAGGGAGTAACTACCGAATCCATTCATCCACAAGTCGTTGCGATGGTCTTCCCAGAGGACACGTACTTGACTTGACTTTGAACGAAGGGAGAAGCAATACAAGAAAAGCAGAAATTTCATGCCTAATGGGAAGGGACATGAGCGAGTATAGACAACTCAACCAATCTGGATAATATACCTAATGCAACCGATACGGCTATGATTGATGGTATGTGGAATTTCTTCACGTCTTGCGTAGTTATGATACTTCGAACGGATTCCACGACGACGACAAGATTAACAGAACCCATACTACAAAGGCATTAGATCCAGATAATTGGAAGCGTCAACGTTCGTACAGGAATCCTGTGTGGTATTTTCAATCGTCGTCTAAATACTTTCTGGTAATGAACTGACCATATAGAACATTCCCAATTGTTTCAAGACGTGCGCCACCGACAGGCCATCGATTTACGTCGAGCTTTGCCGCTTTTCTGTGAACCCAAAAGAGAAGGACATTGCTTCCGAGGTCATATGCAGAGTCAATCCCCGTAGCCAACAGAGACAAGGAATCGGCGGAAATCGCAGCGTACACTAATACAAACCATTAGAGACAATTCTTCATGAGCGCTATGCACGTACTTTGCAGCACACAAAGACAAAAATTGCCAACAAGACTAGCATATATAGCTATCTTGACCTAAAATCAATCCTTAGTCGAATCTACCGCTCACGGACCGCAATACTTACAGGGAGGCGTGCATTATCTTCCTTAGCACGAGCTTCTGCTGTATGATCCTCCATGGGCTTCAATAACGAGGTGATAAGCTGAGGAATATGTCTGTCAAACCTTTAAACGGTATGTCAATATTCAAGAGAACACACATCGTTTTGTTTTTGATGATAACGCGCAATGCGCTTCCCCTTGTTCGTCCGTTGGCGTAGGCGGGAAATCTGGCCTTGAGTGAGAAGCCCATCTCGAAGCTGATACGGATCGGGGGCCTGGACACTTGACGCCTCAGACGTCCTTTCAATATCTACTTCTAAAGACCGGGTCTCATAAGCTACCATTATCTCAGGGTTCTGACATAATTGATTAAACGACTGTGGATTTCTGGGAACGGGGGGATACGATACCGTTGATGACACAGAACCCTTGGAAGAAGCAGATGTCTTTTGGTCATCCGACATAATGTCCAAGAATTCAGAAAAATGCGAGCGTGGCTGAGAGTGAGACTGAGGTGGGAAAAACCGAAACAGTGGATGTGGCCAAATCGGATCAACTCAATCTCCTGTACCGTTTGTTCGGGTTTCCAGATAACTGGATACGAGGCTTCTGCACGGAAACAAATCTTGGGGACGTGTGCAATCGACACTTGTTTGGGGCCTGGGATAGGTTAAAGGCAGAGTTAGTGATGCCTGTTCTTCGCAGTTCACCGCAATAATTTCATTCTCCGTTTAAACTTCTTTTGTAGACGCACAGACCAGGTGACGTTGACTTCTACTAAACGAGATAGTGAGAGCACCTTCTGAGGCCTTCTTTCTCTTTTTCTGCCTCTAGTGAGCGCCTGTAAGGCCAATGTGATTTCATTTTGGAGCTTAAGTGGGCTCGTTGGGCTCGTTACCACTGTCTGGGTTGTGTGATCGAGATCAAGATGAAAGGGGCCTTACATAAGCCACCAGGGGTGCTTTGAAACAACTTTTCATGACGATCGAGGAAACGCGTTTTTTGGACCTTGCGCCTATACTTTTGATCTTTGCCGTCCTTGTGTATTCCAGATTATCTTGTGCCAATTCTGTAACTGACCATGCTTTCAGATTCGCCCTCCTATCCTGGTGTTTTCTTTCGTCCTGTCTCGGCACTCCATTTCGTCGCTTTCTATCCGATTTGTGGGAATATGCACTCTTGAGCGCCGAAGAAACTGGTGCGCGACGGAGCAGAAGAGGTTTTGGAGAACCAGAACAGTGGGAAATGGAATACCGACATAGAAATATCTGAACTTTTGCATACCTGTGGTCATCCAACAAGACTCCATGTCTTCAACTTATGCTTGAGGAAATTCTCGTCGTCTGTACGGTCGCTGCCTTATGAATGCTCTTGTCATCCACGAAGTTGGAACTTCCCAATGCGGACACGCGGTCCACTAGTCCATTTCGAAATTATTTGCATGAACTAGAGGCTGACTCGTCCCGGGCTTCTTTTAGTGGGGTATAAAGTTATTTGATTTTGGCAATCCACTCTTCCCTACCCTTTCTCATTCCCCTCTTTCATACCACACCATTCTACAAACTAGACCCTCTTTGAACTCAGCTTTACGTGCACAGCACCACATCACCTGCCTCATTTCCAGTACACTAGCCTTTCACAATGAGAATCCCTTCGAGCTCGTCATTTGTTCTCGCTGCCGCTCTAGTTGCTTCTTCCTCGACCCCAAGTCTGGCCGCCCCTGCGCCTCACCCTTCCGAAGGAAGTATGACCGCTTCTTCTAGCAACAATGTCATAGCCTCCCGAAGTGGCACTATAATTCAACGTGCGGCAGACGAGGACTTGACAGGAAGCAAATCTTGTAAGCTTTACTAAACAACATGTGTATTCCTTTTTAATCTTCATCTCCAGCGGAGGATGACAAAATGCTATTTGAGTGCAAGCCCGTGCACAAGGAAGAAAATTCTCATCCGGACTCTGCTCGGGATAAGCCTGTTACACGAAGGGACGGACTGATGGCCGACTCGGTTGCCAAAACGAACACCCCCTGCAACACTCCGAACATAAGAGCGGCTGGTGGTGACAGTATTCCTCAGGCTTTATTGAACGCACTAGAGAACGACAAGGAAAAAATTGTTGAATTGTTGAATCCAGATCACGGTCAAGCACCTCTATCTGTAGCCTCCGTCCCGGACGCACATTACAGCGGCCTGTCAGTCTTAGGTGGAGATGGAGCGTCCCCCGTTGGAAGACCCACACCTCCTTCAGTCCCCGCTGGAGGCCCTGCTCCTCCTTCAGTCCCCGCTGGAGGCCCTGCTCCTCCTTCAGTCCCCGCTGGAGGCCCTGCTCCTCCTTCAGCTCCCGCTGGAGGCCCTACACCTCCTTCAGTCCCCGCTGGAGGGCCCGCTCCTCCTTCAGCTCCTGCTGGAGGCCCTGCACCTCCTTCAGTCCCGGCCGGAGGCCCTGCTCCTCCTTCAGCTCCTGCTGGAGGCCCTGCTCCTCCCTCAGCTCCCGCTAGGACGCCTGCTGGGGTGCCTGCTGGGCCGGGTGCATCCACACCTCAACGCCCCTCTTGAAGACCGGGATTTACTGTCGTATTCTCTCGGCATTGGACTTTCTAGATTATTAGGTTTTTCAGTATACCCCAATGTGTATATGTCGTCTTTCAACTTGGATACATCCTCCTTTCCCGTAAATATTTGAGGTGAAATAAATCGAGGTCCACATTATTCATCCCACAATCCTTATCGGATTTTTTTTTTGGAGGAGACTTTGATTATGCTCTCAGACCCAAGCGTCTGTGATCGATCCGTTTGAGTCATTCTTTAAACTAACTCGTCAGTGGCAAGTCCTCTAGCATAAAAGAGGCAGGATACGTTGCGCATACATTCTATCTTGAAGTAATGGTACCTTGAATATCGAAGGCTAATGAACACTCGAGATTACAATTTACTGCGCCTATCCAAACCGCGTCATGCGAACTGACTAATTTGCTGAATTGCTAGCTATCAGATGGATAATTTTAACAAAAATGTCAATAAACGCTGGGACTTCTCTCGCCGACCACAACGTGGGACGAAACATCAAAGCCTTTCACGATCCGACCTGGGGCGACCCGCAGGTAATGAGCAAATGATGGAACCTATTTCGGGACAAACGTTCGATTCCCCTGGCGCCGATTCGTGCAAGGGACGCGTCGCGTTTCAACACGTGACGAACACGGCAACATCACGGCTGGTTCATATCGAGCTTCAACTTCGAAGTATGTCAGACCCGAGAAATATTCACACCCACAGCTTCCCTTCACTCTCCTTCCCTGTCGGAGCCTTCCCTTTACAACCCCCTAGTTGATTTTAACCCGGGAAACAATGTCGGAACCCGCGGACAAGACTTCGCCACAGGTTTCAGAGGCGCTCGGCGAGGATGAGCAAGAAAATGTTCAGTTAGCTAAGGGGGGAGAAGAACACGATGATGGAGAAGAGAGCGACGAGTATGAGCTAGCAGATGAGGTGGGCGCAGGCGTCATTGCCTCAAGTATCCATTTGTCACCACACACTACTAGGGGGACTCTAAGGAATTCGGCGAGGAAGAAGAGGATGACGACGAGGTAGAGGGCAATGAGGAAGAAAATCAGGTCGGTGTTGGCAGCATCATCACTGTTTTCGGCTTCCCCCTGATGTTTCCCAAGAACAAAAACCCCAATTTGACTGCTATGCTGCTGGGAGACGTGAGTTCGTTCAACGAAGACATTGAGGATGAGTCGTACTAAATGCGTAATATTAAGCCCAATGCCGATGAAGAGGAAGAAGAGGAAGATGATGATGATGAGGAAGATGACTATGCTGAAGAGGCTTCAGAAACCGCCATAACGAATGGTAAAAAGAGATCTAGGGAAGATCTTGCCGAGGAGGCAAGTGAGGAACCTGAAGGCAAGAAAGCGAAGGCTTGAGGCTGCAGGATGTGACCAAGTATTTTACCGAGAATTGATAACAAAAATTTCTTGTAGTTGTCCAAACCGCGTAACAAATAGTTTCTACTTATTCCTCTTTATACCTATTTCGACGTTTTACACGTTGTAGAGATGAATGTCGGTTGGGAGAGAGAAAAAACATTTGAAGGTATGGCGCCAGCTGATAACTGGCGTTGGAGGTGCAGATGGGGTATGATCTAATGATGCAAAATCTGGTCGTGTCGTTTCTTTGTTGCATGCTGGTTCCGAAATTAGATTCCTAGAGGCCTGAGCTCGAGAGGTATGAGGGCAAGTTCAGGGAACGATCGCCTCTGAATCCCACGATCCGTCGCTTGTCCTCCAGAACCTCGTCCTACGATTTGGTATGACGCCTAATTCAACGTAATCCACGTCTGTCGGGTCGACAACCAAAAGTGCAAAGTTGTCCAATGCGGTCTTCCAATTCTTCTGAGCTTCCTCGTCCGCATCTTCAGCCGGCTCCTCTAACCTGACCGGCCACTTTTTCGCCTCTTCTTCACCTCCTTCCAAAGGCGAGCCGGGAGTAGGACGACACCAGCTTGCTTTCATATGCGCACTCATATTCTTGAAAGATTCCCTCCTTTTCGCTTCCCAGTCAAAATTCTCGTCCTTGAGAGTGGCAAGCGCGCTGTTCGGAACCGCATGCTTCACATTGTGAAGAAACTGCCTGTACAGGCTATTTGTTGGGGCAGGGATTGCGCTCGCGGTGCCCGATATACGGAACTGCTCTTGAGTGCCTTCAATCCACCAGGCGACCTGAACGTGCGGGTTGGATATAATCTGGGCGGTCTTCGGCGTGCGGATGTCGGTCGTGGTGAGGAATAGAGGCAGGGAGGGTTTTGACTTCGGGGTTATAAACTCGCGGAAGATATGTGAGCGGACGTGGGGTACGGGGGCTGTTGGGTCAATTGAAGCAAGTTGAACCACTGCTTCACTTCGTCAGTTTAGGTTCTACTTCCCGTATAATTCCCGTTCTTTACTCACCAGTCGCCTTCTCATGTTCCGCGAGAGCATTAGTTATAGCAGTTTTCCAGCGAGGAACAGTGGAAGTCGCCATGGTAGTTCTACTTCAAGTTGTGAAGGAAACTTTCCGCAGCTAACGCTATCTATTATATACGGGCATGAATGATGACCTCATGATCATGAAGCTCATGCGTCTACTTCCTCAAAATGTCGACTCTGATTCGATGTATGGGCAATTATAATTAGGTTTATTGTATAACCGAGGAAATATGATGTTAATTGGGAATACTTATGGTGTCCATGATGCAGAGATGCATGATGGTCCAATGACGTCATCGCACTTAACACACCATATATAACGAGGTAATAAGGAAATCGTACTGGAATACAGTTGAAATGGCCATGCAATCTAAAGTTGGAAATCCCCAGGTCTACGAGGCTGGTGATCAAAGGTAGTCTCTTCGCCCTCCCGCAATATACACCACTCACGAAGAATTGCAGATCACAGCATGAAGGCCCTCGTGATGCAGGAGAAGACCAGACGACTCAAGACAGTTATAATATTGGCTCTGACAAGGCCCACCTCGACTTGGATTCGAAGTTAGTGCATGGCGCGCGAAGCAGGCCACAGATTTACATCTATCTGATCTTTCGATACAGGGACCAGCGCAGCATAGCAAATAGGCTTGCTGCAGCGAGGAAGACAAGTCAAGAAGAGGATGATAATACAATCAATGATCCTTTGGCACCGTCAAGAGCGCATGGTAATGAACCTTCGCGTGGCGCGAAGATTGATGCCGAGATCCAGGCCGAGGAAGAAGAGATGTTGAGGAGGAAGAACAAGGCATGAGAATTACACAAATAAGAAATGTTGTACTTTTTGTAAGCCTCACATTCAACGGAGGTTGGTCCGCGAATTCGCCCGTCAGACCACCACGATATACGCAGAGCATGCACTTCAGTAATCAGCATCGGACTCGTTGAAAGAGCTCGTCCAACACAAAAAGCAGTGGCTAGAAAGTTCTTGCGTAATAGCAAGAGTCCAGCAATCTCGACAGTCATGACGACGTGCTGGTTCGAAGCAGAAATCCAACCACGCATACGTAGACTCACTAGCACTCATAATCAGCATGTCAAGCGAAGCACAGGAAAGATTCTACCAACGATGAAGAAAGGAAGTGAAGGAAAAGTTTACTGCACGAGCTTGCTACTCATTCCCAAGGGACAGTGATAACCGCATTGTCCATGCAGAGGAGTGGAAACTGGAACTACTTTTCAAGTCCAAGAACGACAAGCATATTACCATCACAGCTTTCCACAGGGTATTGAACACATCATTTAAAATGTCCTCCGTTTATGCATATATAACAGCAAAACTTGCGCTTCAGACGATAGAAAACGAATTTGAAAGTACTATAGCCACTGTTCGGCTTCTCGCCTAGAATGTCCAAGCTCTGAGCGCAAAGGTACCTCGAGTGTATCGACAATGAGATGGGATTTACAGAGATGCATAACGAAGTATTGACACCTCCCGACGCAAGCACCTCAGTTGCTCACATGTAAGGATGTTCGGGTATGCCTCAATTGTAGAGAGATCCAAGTATAACGTTGATAGAATGACCAAAGGGGTGAATTCTCCAAAGAATAGGTTCGTCAGATAGGATTTGAAAGCGTCGGTCTCAATCATAGCTTCCTCAAATACAATACGATGGGGAAGTTTGGCAAGCTGATCGTGCATTTCCTATCCTGATATTTTCGCGAAATCATCGCTGGCGGTAGAATCGGCATCAGATCGTCGATATCGGGGCAGAGAGAGCAATCGAAGAATTTCTGCTTGCAGTCCACTCATTGAGAGTTTACGGGATATCTTGGCACCATCAAAACGTATCATCAAGTGGCGTATATGAGTCTTGAGAGTGTCGATCCAACTTCTGGATATCCGGGCCAAAGTCGGGGCCCTTTTGCGCGTGCCAGAGCCACGTACGTAAAGATGTTCTCGTCATTAGCACACTGACAATGGCTCGACAGCCCCGAGCAGGAGCGACGAGCATCGGCCTTGTGTATTACCTTGGCATAGCTCGTGAAGGCTGAAAAGCTGCTCCTTCAATTCTTGGAGATTGATCGACGTGATAAACTGTAGAGTCTGACCCAAGCCAAGGGTTTAATTTCGAGCAGACCTTTTTCAATGGTATACTGCACCTTTCATACTTTTCATGGGGTTTCTTGGGCGGGCGTACTAGTGGCA
Organism: Termitomyces sp. T69sscA; assembly: GCA_017657225.1. Classification (NCBI taxonomy): domain Eukaryota; kingdom Fungi; phylum Basidiomycota; class Agaricomycetes; order Agaricales; family Lyophyllaceae; genus Termitomyces; species Termitomyces sp. T69sscA. The sequence goes on from JAGGAQ010000017.1 coordinate 28,312, forward strand.
GTAGCACACAGCTCCAAAAGCCACCGTTCTACGTAGATGAGGGTGACGCAAGCTTTGTTTGTTGAAAAGACATCTTAGATAGCGAAAGCACGTCATGGTCCATGGATCATTAAGCGTGTGCGGTACCGAAATAAGCAAGGAAGATCAGCGCTGTTTTTGATAAAGGTCGGGGAACTGGCTCGGAATCAATGATATCGTCGAGGAATAAAAAGCACCGTTATGTTGCCCTCCCAGCGAGAGCCACCTTCAAAATGTCAAGACCCAGTATAAGTATCAAACCAGAAGAGACATCGACTGGGAACCGGAGTCCGGCCCATAGTTCCTCGCCTTGGCGATTACGTCAATCACAACTCCTCTCTACGCCGCTTGGTGGCAGCAGAAGCACATCTCAGTGGCACGAGACAGGGGCGCAATGATCAGGGACATCTACGGAGAAAGCAAGGACGGAATATGCCAACGAGCACATGTGTGTGTGTGCATCAACCCTTGACATCAAGTACAGATCCCCGAATTCCTGAGACTCATATCGTCTACACTCCAGGTCGAGGAGAACGAAGAGACGAGAGAAACAAGGCAAGCGGGCACTCTGAGTCTGATCCGCACCGACAATGAACGATCTTGAATGATCGAGCCAAACGAAACGCGTCAACACGGACACGTGACCGGCGACGCGTTGATGGGTTTGTTGGAATCAACAGGAATTGAATAAATAATCACTCTCCACAAGCAAACCCAATATTTACCCCACACCCTCCGGCCCATGTCCATCCCGTCGCTGTCCCGCACGTCCTCCACCGCCAGCGTCGACTCCTCCGACGATGCTGCCAGCTCTGGCGCCACATCCTCCATCCGCCGCACCCGCAAACGCTTCACCAACGAACAGCTCACCATGCTCGAGGACCTCTTCCACAAAAACTCGCATCCGTCGCGCGAGGAACGCGAATCAGTCGCCAGACTAGGCGAAATGTACGTGTATCTAATCTATGGCGAGCTATTAGGCGCGCGTCGACCCTAATATACGACTGCCACAGGGAAACGAAGTCGGTCACCATCTGGTTTCAAAACAAGCGGCAAATGGAGCGTAGACTCACACTCAACAACCCAACCAGCAGCGCCCGCAGCAATCCGCAGCCCCTACCCACCATGAGGCGCCCTTCACTGGACTGCATTGCTTCACGGTCCGAGCTCCCTATGCCTCCGCCACGAACCCCATCGCGAAAACGCGATCCCAACGCCGCCATATGGGAGAACATGCCTTCTTCTCCCGTTAGACCACTCCTCAGCCCTCCCCAGCTCGATTTCATCGATTTCACAAAGTCACACCGATCAAAAATGACCCTTGAGTGGGCGTGTGCAGCCGCGCGACGATCAGACAAACACAGCTCTCGACCGCGTCGGGGCTCCAGAGTGAGAGTGAAGGACAGGGAGGTGGAGAAACTAGACTTGACATGCTTGACAGACGACGACACGGACGAGGCGGTTACCCCGCCCGGGACCCTGGTCGGAGGGGACATTAGATGGACTGCAGAGCCTGGGGGAAGGATATCTGCAGCCGAGCGGGGCGCCGACGATGAGGACATGATGAAGGCAGCATTAATGCTCTGTGACCTCGGGCGAAGACCATCGCATTGAAACAACCAGCATGAATTATGATTTATATTAAGCTTGTTTAGGACTGTTCTTTTCCCGTCGCGGCCGCCGCCGCCGCACTTGCTGTATCCTTGCACTTGTATCACAATCATCTAGACGGGCCAACCTCTAGTAATTTTATTTGGCCTTCATGGGTTTCTATGGATCACTGGCCGCACGCTTTCGACTACGTCTTAATACCACGATACCACAGGCTCTCGCGATTCGCGCTATAATCTCTTCTGGTGCCCATTGTTGCCCATGGGGAGTTAAAAAGAGCATTTAGTTACCCTCGATAGAGTGGTCATTCGTATACCTGTTGTAGGAACAGGAAAAACTAGAGACCAGAAAAAATCAATTCATACACAGAAAGGAGTCAATTGTACATTGATAATTGATGATGACTATCTCAGGCCCTGGGTATCCTGCTGCAAATACACCTTATCCAATAAGTAGGATAGTGAAGAAAGATACAAAAGAGTGACATGACTAGGGCAAAAACCACTAGTCCAACTTTTCCAGCTCAGGCTGCATCGATATCAATTGACTCCTGAGAGTCCGTGTCCGTTCCTCCGCCAAGTCCAAGGTCTTGAGCAGCTGCGCAACCTCCTCTCTCGCGGTCGCAGCAACAGGAGGCAGGCCAGGTGGTGTCAGTGCCGGTCCACCCTTAGACGCACCAAGCTCATCCCACAACGCACTCACCACACCCTGCACCAGCTTCTCCCTCTCCACCTCCTTCCTCAACGTCTTCCTCACCACCGCCTCGTCTTGTCTACCCGACCGTACCAGCGTATAGAGGTTGCTGAACACAAGCAGCACGATGACGAAATAAAGTATCGCCGTCGACGTCGACTGCTCCCACGCATCTTGCACAAGCTCGATCGCCCCACGTGTGCTCCGGCACGCAACCTGGTACGCCCCGTCGAACGTATCCCAAGCCCACTGCAACCCGCGCTGATTCCTCTCCTTCTCCCTCTGCTTGCGCTCCTCCTGCTCCGTGAGCTCCTTCGGCGGCGCCTCTGCCGCGCCCGCGGCCGGTTCTTCAGCCTTCGCAGCCGCGGCTGCCTGTGAGAGCGTAGCGAGATCCATGCCCTCCGGCACAAACTCAGTCTGGTGCTCCTTGATATACGCCCGCATTGACTTCTCGAGTTCACCGTGGTACACTTTCTGCCCATCAATAGCAGAGCGCTCGATAATGCCCTTGATGAAACTGCGCCCGGTCCACTCGACTTCGGTTGTTACTACTATTCGCGTGGAGACGGGACCTGCCCACATGATGCAGGTACGCGTCTTCACGGCGAAGACACTTCCGCTCGGCACCTCTGGTGTACGTGTCGTGGTAAGCAAGATGACGTGATCGTCAAAGTCGCAATACAGCATTTCGTCTCGAATTTCGCACTTTGTCTGCTTTGGACCAAGGCTTCCGTTGAGAGGCTTGATATATGACATATTCCGCGCAAGAAGCTTCGAGGATGGTGCTGTTGGTGTCCAATCTGAGATTTGTATATCTAGAAGGGAGATGAATAGGAGGTTCAGGTTGGGTACATAACGCGACACGTACCCATGAGCTTCTGATTGACAGACATGAAATCTTTCATGAAACCACTCGCAAAGATCAAACTATAGATCTTTTCCGGCGTTCCTGGGACCACAACGTCCAACGCCGTCTCAGTAAGATGCTTCCCCTCTTTCCCACAAACACACGTTGTCGCCTTCCGCAATGGAATGTTGTTGCCTGCCTGGTCCCCAACGGACGGCTGCATGTCAGGTGCGTCGATGGAACCAGGTCCTGCACTCGATATGCTAGCGTCGTCGGGGCGTTCTAGTTTCCAGATGTTGTGGATGACGTCAAAGGTCGTGTCACGCGACAGGAAGGACGCGAAAGTGTACTTGTTCTGCCTCGTTGTTACTTGGATACCGTTTGGAATGACGAACGCGGTCATTTTCTTCTCGAGGTGCGTAACGTCGTTGATCGGAATTGACAACTATGCTCGGAAGATGAGATCGGAAGCCAAGTTGGTTGTATAGGGGGACCTACGTCTGTGATCCAGCCAAAAATGTTCGCGTGGAAACAAATGTGATTTTCGGATATATACAATCTGCCTTGTATGAGTATTTCCCGTTGTAGAGCACAACCGTAATCTACACAGGGTTAGCCAGTTCTAATACAATTACTGTACAAGGGGCTTACCATCGATGAGATAGTCGCCCTCTGGAATGCTCGGGAAAAGCTCGTGAAAGTCTGCATTGCGCTTATTACTTGCAACGGCGAATCCTGTGACAGGAATATCATCCTCTCCTAGATCCAAATCATCCAAATTGTCCTCAGAGCCATCGTCACTGCCTTCGGAACTTTCCTCGAGGCCAGAATAGTAGTCTGGACGGTCCTCGCTTGGATAATACTCCGACCTATCATCACTATGAATAGATATGGAGCCATTACGCCGCGAATGGATACTCCTATTTGAGGGTGATACTTCACTCGACTTGGTTCTCTGATGGCGAGAAGACAAACTCGCAGGGGGTGAAACGTAAGTAGTACTGGCAGAAGATAGTTTCCGAGAAGGTCGGGATTGTGGTGACTGCGTCGTCCCCGATGCTGCTGCTGCGAAATGTGCCTGGGTGGCAGGAGTGAGACTGTGGTTGGCCATTGCGAGGCTGGAAGCAGCGATTGCACTTGCGAGACCAGTGGGTTTACGTTGTGCAGTCGACCGACGCCAAGGTCGTTTCTTCTCTTTGTTAGTACCTGATGAGGAAATGATAGAAGCACTATCGGTATCGCGTCGAGGAGAAGACAGGTAGACTGAGCTGGCAGTTGGGGAAGTCGTGACCTTGGGCGGAGATTGTGAGCCTGATGGCGAAGGATACTCAGGTTGAAATGACGTGGGTGATTCGACAAGTTTGGCCCGGGATGTAAGCACTGCATCTTGACTGTCACTCGATACTCGGGGTGGTGACCCTATAGGATTTGTTGCTGGATGCTCAATTTTAACCGGTGGTGGACGGTTAATGGAGCGGTTGGATGCCTGTTTACGGACCTCCTGTGATCTGCCTATGCCGAGAATGTTCAACGGCATGGGCGACGGCGGCGGCTGATCAGCCGTTGGAGTCACAGGTCTGGAAGGTGACTTGACAGGTTTGGTAGACTCTGTTCTTTTGGTGTTGTCAGTAGAAATGTCGGAAGTGGTACGAGGTCTAGCTGTCGTAGGTGTCACCAAGCCCTCGTCCGCAGTATCAAGAGTTGTCCGTGAGGCAGAGTGAGATGTCGTACGATATCTGTCACTTAGACCGTTGATCGTGTTGCCGTTAATGACACCATCAGTCCGGCGAATTGCCGAATTCGCGAGACTCGAGTCTGAGTTGGACGATGAAAGGTCACCATGCCCGAGCATTGGTGATGGAGGTACGATGGTCACGCTTGGGAAAGTGCTGTCCGAGTCAGCACCTGGGTCGTTTTCGCCATCGACGTTGGTTCTGGTCAGAGTCGGGACGGGCATCTCCTCGCCCGCTTTCGGTGTCGTTACCGGCATCGCGGGTGGCGCTGGAATCGGCGACGGAGACCGACTTGTTATAGGGGGCGCGGGACTTGCTGAAGAAGGAACCCTGCTGCGGGACACGCTAGAACGCGCTGATGAATCGGACCGATCGCGTGTGTGGGTCGACGTGTTTGCCTTATTGACAAGTTTGGTCAGGAAGTTGGGAGCCATATGGTAGCGCTTCTGTTCCCTCCTAAGTATATACTACCACCAGCGCAGGGCTGCGGCTGCTCACCGCTTCAAGCTAGGGCGAGAAAACAAAGCAAAGTTATTGTTGTTTACAACTTGTCATCGATCCCATCGACCACGAGGCCGGCGTCATCGGCATCTCATTGTCATCTCAAACATCCATCTGAATTGATCGCTTGAATGTCATTCATGCAGGAAGCGTTCTTAAATACAGGTGCTGATATACGTATACGAAATTACATAGACGCGGGATCATGAGAGTGGTACTGTGGGCTACCGGTTAGAACTCAGGCTAGTAGGTGTTGCCAATTCAAGCATTACCGGGAGGATAATCAATTTCCTTCAGATACCATGCCTCTGCAGCAAGAAATCAGTTTTGTATCTTGTGAACGTTCAAGTTCGACGCTCACTGTCCCCGTTGGGGTTTTTTTCGTTAATAGTCTGTCCGTCTCCCATCCAATACATCCGGTTCTTGACAGGGCCGTCGAGTGGTTCATAATTATAGTCTTCCCAACGCGGATGCTCCAGCGCGCGAGCTGCATGCAACGAGGAGCCTGTCGTCATTCTGATAAGCTTCGTATACTACGATCTTAATCTTGTCGTACCTGGCCACAGTGCAATTATCCTTCCCACGTCCTTGCCACCCTTATACCACGAGCGACATTTTTCACTGAAAACGGTCTATACCGCTTCAAAACCTTGTCACGCAGAGCGTATAACCAGCACACACCTTTGGGAAGTAGCTCTCCAAGTACGCGTCAAAGTCAGCCACGGCTTCGGGTTTGACCTCGATACTCTTAAGGCGCTCGCGTTGCAGCTTCAACGTCGCATTGACTATATAATCTACTTGTTTTTCCATAATGACAAGCAACGAGCCTGCACCGACCGCTGCATTCGGGCCCAGGGTTTGGAACCAGTTTGGAAATCCATCCGTTGCGATAGCTAAATATGTGCGAGGGTATGGGTCGTTTTTATCCGAGAGGTCGACACCGTTGCGTCCGACAATGGGGAAGCCGAAGCGGAAGGACGTGTCGAAGCCTATACGTGGTCAGCGCCCGCGAGAAGAGGCGGGGTTATCGCATACCAGTTGCACAGATAAGGATATCAATATCTTCATGCTTTCCATCCTCGGTCTCGATGCCTGTAGGGGTCATTCGTTTGATAGGTGTCGGGACAAAATCGACCTGCAGAGCATCCAGTCAGTTCTCCTTATTACCGTGAGTTTCAGTGATCCTTACATTGTCTTCACAGAGGGCCTCCAGGTAACCTGGTCCCGGGGTCAAGCGACGACATGCAGGAGAGAAATCAGGGATCACTGGTTCACCTCATCAATATCCACCCGTAGGCGCCAGATAAAGAGCTCACAGTAGTCAGCGATCCACGGCTTCTTCGCTAGCTTCTTCTCCATGTCTTTTCGGAACGCAATCTGAGCTCCAGTCTGAGTTTCAGTCCCACGGAGCGTCGCAGGGTTTGCAGCCTAATACGAATCTGGACTTGCACACTGGATCATATCAGGACCGACTTACATTGAGTTCGCATTCAAGCTGCCAGCGAAAATCTTTATAGAAATCAGGGTCTTCGAAGTTTTTCTTGTCCTCTTCTGTAAAATAGTCTGGTGGATCATTTTTCTCTCAGCTTCCACGATCGTGTCTCAATGATGCGACCTACAGTTGCTGACTGGTTCCCCTTTGGATAATTGCTCCAGTCTGTCTCGGACGAACGTTCCGGAAAGCCAAGTTTTCCCGCGGACGTAATTTGATAGATGTTTGACCCGAGGCTGAAGTGCTGGGACTATCTGGATCGCTGACGAGCCCTTCAGATACAACAGTCAACGCTCAATCGCTAAAGTCTAATCGACGTTACTCACGACGCCGATAACCGCAACACGCTTGTCACCCCAATCCTTGACTGTCTCTTGCCATCCATTCTCGTCTGCTTCCCAATGTGCGCTGTGCATCACCTGTCCCTTGAAGCTATCAAAGCCTGGTATATCTGGCCAGGACCAGCGGCTTAGTCCACCCAATCCGGCGAGCACAACGTCCGCCGTGTCTTCAAACTCCTCGAAGTCTGTTTCCCAGTCCCACACGACGTGTTCACCTGCCTCGGTGGGCGAACCTCGAGCAGGGCGGCGCACCTTGAGATGCCATTTTCCCTTGCCTTCATCGTACGTGGCGCTAGTGATGCGATGACGAAGGTGTATGAAGGGTCGGAGCGCATACTTGTCGGCAACACGGTTAAGATAAGCGCGGATTTCGGGACCTGGAGCATAGAACGCGGACCACTCCTTGTTATCTTCGAACGTTAGCTGGTACTGGAGGGCGAATGGATGAGTCTTAGCATGAAAAAGGAACTTGGAATTGTTGCACGTACCGCATGCGATGGGATGTCACAGGCTAGCCCAGGGTATCTGTTTGCATGCCAAGCGCCACCTACACCCGCTTGCGATTCGTAGACAGCGAGGTCAATATTCTTGACGCGCTGCCGAAACCTAATCAAGCGATGGGGTCAGTCCAGTCGACGCAGCTCGACTCGCACTATGTGCGTACCGAATTCCGGCGGTGATACCTGCAGAATCGTGTCGACAAACGTTCGATTGGTCCCCAACTCAACACTTACCACTGTATCCGGCGCCAATGACTACCACCTTGATAGGTCGCGCTTCGTCAATCGAGAAATTCGGCAGCTTGTAGGCGTTATCTGCGACGTATGCTCCCTTCGCGCTCGTACCGTTGACTCCATGGACGCCATTGGTGTGCCTGTTGATGCCGTTTGCTGAGACCATGGATACAAGAAAGTTGTATGAGAACAGGAGCTATTCGTCGAGATGACAAAAAGGGAAGGAAGGTATGGCTAGGTACTGAGAGATTTCAGTCTATTTAAAAGTTCTTGATTACGCTGCTCCACATCCAATAGGTACCATGCTGTTTCTCAATACTCGGGAGACGCAAGGTCGACGTACACTGACGTGAGTATAAAAATCTCATGTCACGCGCAACCCATAGATTCTCCGCGATTTTCAAACTATAGATCTCCGTACTTACCGTACTTACCGCACTTACCTTGGACGTAATACGCTACTGTTCATTACCCCTCCCTCCTTGTTACAAAAGACCTCTATGGTATTCCTGTAGGAATGGAAGTTCAGGTGCTCACTCACTGTGGTGATTATCAAAGTCTTCGTATCAAGAAGGGGAGGCCAACTCAAATATTCATCTCACTTTAAGAAAAATTTGTCTTTGGTAAGTATCATTGTTTCATCTTTTCAAGACCCCGCATGTATAGCGAGTTTTACGGCATGGACATTTTATCACCACACCAAACATGAACGTTTTGATTGCTATCATACTTGCTCTGAACATTCGAGTCACGCCGAGTACGTATCTATAATGAATGACAAGAGATGCTCCATCGCTAGAACGCATTCATGGGGAGGAAAGCTGCACAGTCTATAATGTTTAGAATACCTGACTTGAGTCCAGGCAGGGGGAGGGGTCGGGTAAAAGATATTGATGTATATCAATCATTCTGTGGATTCCCCGAGAGTCGAGATAGGCATGAGATATAACAAATACCGGCAGATTGAGTATACAATCGATTCATTATAATGGCCAAAAAGAAGGGAGCACGTCATATGACAGGTGGCCGATCCATACTATTAAAATTGGGTTATTGTTCATGAATTGTGATAGACACGATATCAACAAGATCTTATAAGAGGTGGATGTTGTTTTTCCACCCATGTAGTATTATCAAGTACTGCCCATTTTTCCCGGGCCCCTGCGCGATATGGAGTTGGAGTAAGGACGTCTTTTTAATTTTGGTCATATCCAGGCAGAAGTGTCGCCCATCAAATTGGCCCATGATATGGAATGAATCAATTCCTCTGAAAGTATGTCCGAACACGCAGAAATCATTGAAATGGTCCGCGTAAGGACAAATGGAGTAAGGTGATGAGTACATTCGAATATGCATGGGAGGTCTGTTCATTGGGTAGTGGTAGGCAAGAAGGAATGAAACGGCCAAAGGTTTCAAACAATGGAAAATACCATTTTCCGAGGCATAAAATTACAAAACATGGTGCAACACATTTCTTTTCTGCTTTCCAGTTAAAAAAAAGCTTCTGACACCAGCAATGCTGGCGATGATCACTAACCTTTTTGTACATATGATCGTTTCTAACTCTGGCCTAAAGTTGAGATAGCGATACACTATCGATCAATATTTTCGACATGAGATAAAAGGTATGCAGACACATGATTTCAAGTTGCTGTCCTAGACGACTTTGAAGAGTTGAAACCGAAAAAAACGTATTTCTTGGTTTTGGTTTTTTCTTCCTTCAAGGCAAGTTGTGCATTGGCATTCTCGAGATCCACCATCGACCTCATAGTATTCCTCGTCGTATCTTGGAAGTCCATAGCCGTATTTGTTCGAGCAAGAGTGTCTCTATTCCATGCTCGACCTTGAGCAAGGCGATAGATGATAAGATAATTTGCTATTTGCTGAAAAATGTGAGTCGACGAGAAATGGCTTCATTCTGGACACAGCATACTTGACTGAAGGAAGCAATAGTGAGAAAGACCGAATTCACAGGTGTGTTGATAGCATATGTTATGAGGAAAGTCAAGGCGAAGACCGAGTAGAGAGACGCTGACTCGACAACTATTGTCAGAAGCGAAACATATTCTTTGCCATGGTCTTCTGGGAGCGTCCGTAGGACAGTCCTACGATAAACCAGGAGGCGGAACGCGATAAGGACAGTCAGAATGATGTTAACACCTAATGAAATCGCGTAGTATGAAGTTCCATAGGCCACTGGCAGAGCACTATAGAGGGAAAGACCAGGTTGGCTCGACTGAAGGGTCCACAATGTTCCCATGACTTCAAGTCCTGATATCGGTGACTGTTGAGAGAAAACTCTTGAACGTGCGTACCAAAAGACCCCAATAACAGCAAGGCGGGGAAAGCGATTGCTAACCAGGCTTTATATTTTCCGGACGCTCTCCAAATCACCCAACAACGCCAGAGCTACCAATCAACCTAGTCAGGCAAGTAGAGCGTGATAGTGATTGAATCAAGAAACTTACCACGAGAAGGTCGGCAAGAAATGTCAGTGAGAAGAGTGATGCAATAAAGACCACATTAATTGGCAGATTTTGAGTGGCCAGGAAGTAAGCCCACGGGCCTCCTGGGTAGTTGCGGTTGTCTATGTATATCATCTGGACAGTATTCGCCTGAGATATCTCGAAAATGGTTTCAACCGCAAGTAAAAGAGAGGTATATGCCAATAGAAAAGTAGACAGTCTCGAATGTCGTGTATTCCAGAGGTAACGAGCACACATCACGTAGAGAATGAGCTGAATACCTATGAGGCAAACTTTCAGTCTTTGTCAATGATTCAAAGGAGGTGTTTAGGCTCACCATAACCAACGCCAGAAATAAAGTCACCAGCAAGAAACATCCGCTCAAGCATTATGGTGGCGGCATCTTCATCAGGTCCGTAGTAAGGAGCCATACAATGAGTACCGTAAACTTCGGAGTAGAAGGAGATGGAGATGGTGGGGTCCGAAAAGCTTAGTACATCTCCTCTCCTAATATATCGCCTCGAATTGATGAATTGGACATTCTTCCATTTGCTGTACATGTAACATGCGCTCAGAACGAACACATATATCAATCATGTTTCATCAGGCCAATGGTTTCACCTCTGGAGCCTTAGAGAACAGTTCTAGCAGGCAAAAGTGTTAAAATAGGAACAAGTGACACACACCATCACAATGCAAACCTGAAAGAATGATTGGAGAAGCATATTCAATTTGTCATACGAAGATACTTTAATGAGTTTTCAGGGGGATCTTAGCTGATAGACAGCCTTACACTGACATCGAGGGGCCACATCTGTTCACAAGAATTCAATACGAAAGAATTGAAGTACAACAGAACTCTTGAGCGTTGCCACATCCAATGCATGATAAGCCGTCTAACAGTCAATCAGTTACTTTTTTATGTATACGACCATCAAACTTTTATGGAGCATTGGACGCGACGTGAGGTACAGCTGATATCCGTTGGCAATTTGGATCATTTCCACTCGGCCTTATCCTGCCATCGAAGGCAAGATTGTGACCTTCATCATTGTGAGGCGTCAAGCACCGAGGATTTGCAGTCCTTGTCATCGTGCCACAAGCACTGGAAGTGTCGCGTTCAAACGTACAGATGTCATTACGTTGGGAAAATTTCACTCCACCGGATTTCGCGAATGATATCGGAGCAAGGCTGCGGGACTGATTAGTGAGTGTGTCCTTTGTCCACGCGCGACCTTCGGCCAAACGATAGATGATCAAATAACCCGCGATTTGCTAAGCACAGTGATGAACGGAGTGATCTCATGCTTATGGATATGGTCACATACCTGACCAGAAGAAGTTGCACCCAGGAATATTTGATTGAGAGGATTGTCCAACGCATACGTTACTATGAAGACAAACGCGAGAATGGAATACAAAGCAGCCGATTCGATCATTATGGACGCGAGGGAAACGTAGTGCGAGGTGTGTTCAACGGGAAGAGAAGCGAGCATCCTCCGGCGGTACAATAACAGCTTTACCGTGATAAGAGTGGTTAGGATGATATTCACGCTCAAGGAGATGATGTAGTAAGCCGTTCCAAACGCTTGTGGGAGGGCACTATACATTGATAACCCCGGCTGGCTTGATTGGAGCGTCCAGAGCGTCCCCATAACTAGAAGAAGTTTGATACATTATTGGATAATGAAGAGGGCTTGCAAAATCGAACGCACCAAAGGAGGCAAAGAGCAGTAGGAATGGGAAAGCCGTTGCTGTATATGCTGCGTTAGACCCAGCTGCGCTCCATATGACCCAACACCGCCATAACTAGGTCTGGTACGTTAATAGATAAACGTTATAACTGTTGTAGAAAAACCGTACAATCAGAAGATCTGAAAGAAAAGTGAGAACGAATAGTGTCGCGTAAAACATAACATTGATTGGCAGATATTGAGTAGCCAGAAAGTATGCCCAGGGGCCGCCAGGGTATTTGCGGTTGTCAATATAGATATCCTGAACTGTCTTGGCTTGGACAACCATGAAAAGGGTCTCAATGGATATCAGGACTGTGATGTAGGCAAGTAAGTAACGCGATTGAGAGCGTTCATTTCGTGTCTTCCACAGAAAAGAGGCACAGGAAGTATACAGGACGAGTTGAGCACCTGAAAGGAGTTTGTTGATCACATAATCCAAAGGATATTCCGGATCTCCAGATTGCACTTACCATACCCCGTTCCACATATAAAGTCACCAGCCACGAAGGTCCGTTCCAGAAATATGTCCTTGGGTGACTCGTCTGGTCCATAGTACGGCATTGTGAGCAAACTTAAGCAGAGATGGCCGTCAAGTGACTCGTGGAGATAACAAGAATTAAGTCTACCACAAAGTCATTTACCGGAGGAACAGTTGAAGGGCTTTATAGTAAATTATACATTTGCAGCACGATCGGCAATTGCCGCGTAGTGTCAGTCTGGACGATCAGAGTGGTCGGGGCAATAAGTCTGCTCCTCTCTCAAAGCGCGTCTTCGATCCAAACGAGGGATGATCCGGAGAATTAATGATGTAAAAGACCTAGATGTAGCGGCCAAGCGACATCTAAATTCTTCCACGACAGATACTTTAGGGGCGCTAAGCACTCAGTAATTGAGTTAGAAGGGTCAAGGAAGGACGACAAGAATCCATTGCTCACGCAGATGGGTGAGCTCAATCTGGATCAATCTATGTTCTAGAAGTCTGGTCGCGGAATCCTAAAACGTCTCGGGGTGTTTTCATCCAAGCTAAAGTTAAGACAGTCAAAGATAAGAAACTGGGCTAGGTCAGTCATTTCAGAAGGTCAACAGATTCAAAGACTGTTTTAAACCGCGTCTCCTGATCTGTGTGCCGTCCGAAAAGCCGGATGAAGGAGTTTTTAGAACTATGAAAAAGCGTGCTGGACGGGGCCTTGGTTGACGCTTCATATGGTCGTAGATGGCTTGAGCTCCTCGCCGCGGTCATGTCAGTTAACCTAAATCTCAGTCCGATGCAGACCACGAGATGTGACTGAAGGAAAGCTTTTCGGGCTTTCCTTTGGAATGACGTCTCCTCAAACGATTGACCTCATGAGAAGCAGACACGATCGCCTCAAGGGAACCCGTTAATTCTCCGGTGAGAAACTGGAATAAGAGCTGGGTTCGATTGTATGTCTTTAGAATAGTTCAAAAGCATCGCCTCTCAGGTGGAGGCCCACTGAGAATGATTAGTGCTTATCTGATGTAGACAGACGAATTGTAATCGATGGAGAGGTTGTTGGTTATCGTACAGCCAAAAGCGGGAAAGATAAATAGGTCGGGCGACGGGAAAAAAACAAGGGACCCGAGAGCGACTTGTGTTTGTTTGTTTTGAGACCATGGTAGCGGCGTAGGAAAGCTGGAGTTCACATTCAACCCCCCAGCCCTTACAGACCTGCCAACCATCGCTTTCGACTGATAACACTCGTTTGAACCCGTAACCCTATACTTCGGCTGGTCACAGCAACAACTGATCGTGGACACGCGGTCCAATTTGGTCTTAATTCTGTGGCAGCCTCGAGGCAGAGTCAACCGACTTCGTGGCTCAACACCAACACGGTTTTGCCTGCCGTCCTTGGCTTCCTTCACCCGTTCATAACTAGTCCACATCTTTCTTTGTTCGTTCATCGTCTCGCCGCCGCCCACTTCCCTTGCCGACTTGTCACAGCATTGAACCGAACAAGAATTTTTGATCATTTCTCTCTCCCTAAGGGCGTCACACCCATACCTTTTGCCGATAACAAATACAGGCCCCTTCGAGTCGACTGAGAGCTCGACGCGACTGCTACAAGTCAAGGACCATCATATACCATCGATCACCCGCCACCACAACGCCCTCAGCAACAACATGACTATCGACAGTCACCACACAAATCGCCGTCCTGCTAATCGCGCTGAACAGGAGGGCCCGTGGAGTGTGAGTGTCGCAGAAACGCCACACGACCCATACTCCTACAGTATTTACATAAAGAGTGAGTCTATTTCCCCGTTGCAAGTTTCATTCCCGATCTTCTCTATGCCATCACCACATCATACTATCCTTCTTGCACACCGTATGATCATATTTGCTTCACGTACTCAACTTTGTCTGTGCTTTCCTTCCAGCTCCAAACCACAACCTCACCCTCACTCGGACGGTCAAAGAAATTGTTGAACTTGATCGAAAGCTTCGGGAGTCGTATCCTGGTGTCAGAGTTCCTGAATTTCCCGTTGGCATGCAGTTACTCCCTCCGCCGACGCCGAAACGCAGGTCAACGTTTTTGAATACTTTGTCTCGTCTTGCATCTCCTTCATCCGCGAAGACAGGCCGTCGTGGCGCAAATGCCAGCGTCAGTCCTTCAGCCCTTCCCACACCTTTGACTTCGCCCTCAGGAGAGATTAATGACCCTTTCTCTAATTTCAACGCCACGACCCCGGAACCTGCACCTCCTGTTTCCCCGTCTGTTAACAGCACAGGTCTTGCATCTTACCTAACCACAATCTCCAATACAGTCGGTCTTCGCAATGCTCGAGTATGGAAACGTTTTGTCAGAGTTCGGACTGACGACTTGGAAAGTGTTCGCGTCGAGCGTGCGATCAAGAGAGTGCGGTCGGATCTTGCTGCTCACTTGGGAGGTATGGCGAAGGAGAAAGAGAACGTGCATAATGTCATCATCAAGGCTGATTCCATCGTGGTTCCAAGCGAGACAGGAATTGTCCTCGAGGAGCAGGCCAACGGAAGTGAAGCCCACAAGGCCGTCGATCAGGCCCAGACTATCAAAGAAGTCGACATGGCTTCAGCCGAAGTCAACGAGCCTGCGCCTGGCCTTCCAAGCAACACCGTTACTGATGATGTTCCAGCGGAAACGCCACCGTCTACCGACTTACCGGATTCCGACTCTGGACATCCTGTTGGGGAAGTCGCTGGAGACGAAGTTGAATTGATTCCTGGACCTGTTGAAGAGGTTTCGACCCCCGTGGTAGCCGAGGTACCTGCTCGGATCCCACGCTCTCATTCTGTCGACTTTGACAAGTCTCGCATGTCTCGTGTGTTCGTCAACTCCACCCCCAGTCATGACGGCACCTCTTCGCAGACAGGCGATGAGTCTTCAGCGTCTACGACTGGCGGGAGCGTTTCCAAGCGCAAGAAACGTTCACGGTCGACGATGCCTAAGGAGCCCCGGAAGTCGCAGAGAAAAGTGGTTATTGATGACTTTGAGATGTTGAGGGTCCTCGGAAAGGGTTGCGCAGGCAAAGTCTTGCTCGTAAGGCACAAGACAACGTCAGACTTGTATGCATTGAAGGCCATCACCAAGAGACATGTGTTAGCCCACCAGGAACTGCAGCACACATTGACGGAACAAGCAGTATTAAAGAGAATGTCGGCCGAGTCTAAGGACCCTTTCGTTGTGAAATTGTGGTGGAGTTTCCATGATAAAGAGAATCTGTTCCTGGTCATGGTGTGTGTCTATGGGGCTCACTGTCTAATAGGACTAAAATTATTTCTTTCTTCAAGGATTTCCACCCTGGAGGTGACTTGGCCACGCAACTCGCACGATGGGGACGCCTGGGTCGTGATCGTGCTCGTTTCTACGCTGCAGAGATTGTTGAAGGCTGTGAGGGCCTCCATGCTGCAGGCGTCATCTACCGTGATCTGAAGCCCGAGAATATCCTCATTGGTTCGGACGGTCATATCGTTCTGACTGATTTCGGTTTGTCAAAGGAATTCCCGAGGAAGGCTAATCAAACTGCCAACTCTACACCCTATGGATCGCGGGAGTTCTACTCGTCAGTTCCCGGCTCTCCGCAACCAGCTACTCCGCCGTGGATGAGGATTGATGCCGCGGGCGATCTTGCTATTGGGTGGCCCGGACAAGCAGCTGGACACGCCGACCAAACGACCACGTTTTGCGGTACTGCGGAATATCTTGCTCCCGAGGTGATCCAAGGACTACCATACAGTTTCGAAGTCGATTGGTGGAGTTTTGGGACAATGCTTTACGAGATGTTGACCGGTATCGTAAGTCTAAACTCTCTCCTATTATATCAAGCGAATAGGCATTGATGATGGCTGTTTTGCACTGTAGACACCGTTCTGGGCCAACAACCATTCAGACATGTATGTTCGAGTCTTGCAGGATGAGTTGCAATTTCCAGAGGATCGAGCACTTGATCAAGACACAAAGAGTCTCATTCGTGGGGTAGGTTGCCGGCGCTATCAATATATTGGCTTCGTTATTGACATTTGCTCTCCTAGCTCCTTCAACGAAATCCTGCTCTCAGGATATGTGAACCGCGGATTAAGAAACACCCATATTTTTCAATGATGTGCGTTCCTTATTCAGCTGTACCTTGACGTTTCTCATTCAAGTCTACAGAGATTGGTCTCACGTGTACTATAAACGCTATATACGTATGTCCCAATACTACCCTCTTGCTTCCAAAATAGATATTCAACTGACCATCCCCTACAGCCCCTTATATCCCACCCATTGATCCGGCTAATGCAGGCGACACACAGAACTTCGACGACACCTTCCTTGACATGGAACCTGTCCTTGACGAATACCTTGATGACCAGATTGATACGGATCAGGAGCCGGAGCATCCGGACACGGATCGCACTGACGACGAGTCTAACACCACTCCATCCCAGTCGCGCAGCTCGTCTATTCGCCCGCAACACCAGACAATACCCGAGGACACGGTGGACGTCTTCGACGGTTACTCATTCAAGGGCCGCCATTCTTTGCTTCTCGATGATGAAGATGATGAAGACAGCAGTGGCTCGCAAGGAGACAGCGAAGAGGGCGACGAAAACGAAAACGAAGAGATTATCTCGATTTTCGAGCCTATTGAAACCACGCCTCTAATTGGGGACGTGATTCCAGAGGACGTCAATGCTGAAATTCAAGAACCAAAGACTCCCGAAGCTCGTCCTGTCGTTGTTTCAGAGGTGATTCATGAAGACATCTTCGCATTGTCGCCCAAGGAAATACCCCTAGCCCCAACGCCCTCTGAGATCGAGCCCTCAACAGTTGATACGCTTGAAGAACCAGCTGAATCAGCCGAACAATTCTTACCAGCGGGAGAACCAAAACCAGTAGAAGAGCCCAGACCAGAGGAGCCCAGACCATTAGAAGAACCCAATTTGCGCAAGAGCAAGGAATTACCTACACCTGGACCAGAAGAGACCATTCCCCCAACAGTGCCGGACAAAGAGGTCAAGGAGATCAAAGAAACCAAGACGAAACCTACGTTCTTGACCAAAAGTGCAGCCGTGCGCGGTATCGCCAAACTTGGCGGCAGAAGTCGCAGAGAGAAATCCGGTGTCCCTGCCCTAGATCGTTACCTCTCCGATGGCGGCGACGAAACCGAGGTTACAGAACGTGAAGAAGATGAGGATGACGACTGGGACTTCATTGATGCTGTTGATGGCGAAGATCGTAACGGAGCAAAGGGTACCAGCCTTTTTGCTCGTGGCGTGGTCGACAGATACAAGTTGGCCGTGTTCAGGATAGCGTCGACGCCGTCTCACCAACGCTCTGGGCCACGATCGTTCTCGGGCATGTCGAAAAACTCGGAAACGAATCCTTCAGAGCCTGTAGATTCCCCCAGTCCTTCTCAACGACGCGGACGGACACCGCTTAACTTCCGCAGACACCCTGGACAGTTCTTGCGCGCTAAATCCCCCGGTGTTCCACCTTCGACGTTTTCAACCAAGTCAAGTGGGACCGCTAAATCCTTTGCTTCTGCTTCCAATAGCCTCTCATACACATCATCAACGGGAGGATTGCTGACGCCATCGCCCTCGACCTCTCACTCGCTCAAATCAAAGGAATCGGTGCTGTCCGTTGGTGAACAGAGCTTGTCTTCTGACCAATCAGGCCCTGGAGAAGGCACTGTAGAGGCTCCAGGGGAGATGATTAGGAGTAAGCCTCTAATGGGAGAACTGGACAAACAGAAGAACAGGAAGCTCAAGAAGTACAAGGAAAATGCAGAGAAAGTGTTTTCACTATTCTCTTCACCTCGCCAGCAATTGTGATCAAGATCATTGTCACTGTTTTCGCATTGCATTTGCTATGACTTTTCTTCTCATTACGTATATGGGGTTCATTGGACAATCAAGTACGAAAACCAAACTTTTTGTATGCAATTTTCAAGGTCAGACTATCATATGCTTTTCGAACTATTTTATTTCCATTTATCCCATCGCCCACGCTCCTTTCCTTTCCATCTCCATTACATACACGCATCGTTCCCTACCTTCCGCTGTTGTCCGGGCGGTGTGCATGCGCATTGCGCAAGTCATCATTACCACACATATATATATCTCCTGTCCTTACTTATACCAAGCGTTTTGTTATCGCAGAACAACCCACTAGATCGCTCCTTGTAATGCCTCATTTAGCTCGTGGAACTCCCTTTGGCTGGTGATCATGAGTTGTGACCGTAATTAAGGCGGGGTTTCATATATGTGACTCCTCTTTGTATCATTCATCATACAATCACGGACTGTTACATAGATCATCATGCATCATGACCCGTCCTTTTCCGCAGTGACCTTGGTTCCACTATACAAGCGAAGTACCCAATTGCAGACGAAAAGTAGATCGTGTTTTTTTATTCTTCAAGTCCTGATCGATAGAAACAACATCAGTTCAAACGTGCCAAGATTCTAACTGCTTGAGAAGTATAATAACTTGACACTTCAGATGTCTGCGACGCTGTTCTGAAGGTGAACCTGCCATGGCGATGCTGATGATGAGAAGCTTATGTGCCTTAGTGATCGCAGTTGCTATTTTTGCGTCGCCTCAAGGCAGATGGGTGTAGGTTCTGTCCTATCAGAACCCTCCAGCATGAGATACTTATACGAGTGGACGCTCTGGCATCAGTGGCTGATCTTCCCCTTCTCATTGGTCGTAGCGTGCTCCCTGACCTCGTAATTCTGGACAACTAACGTCCGTACCACTAGTCTTTACTTGCATTCATGCCTCGTGAGAACAGCCTCTCGGACTCTGAAGGCCGGTCAATAACGCCAGACCTTGACGATTTGGACGAGGGGCTAACTTCCCCAGTCTCTGTGCTTCCGAATGTACAGGCTCCGACATACTCCCCTCACGTAAATCAACCCACCTTAGTTAGTCCTCGGTCGCCTTCAAAGCGCTCGGTGCTGTCAAAAGTCAAATCGAAGTCCCCAACATCACAGAAGAACCAACCTTGGCCGGGGAACGGCAACGTTCATACACCCATTGCAAGATTTCGTGCGGTCGTGCGCAAGGTTATAGCACTGCATCGAGGTGCCTCGTATCTCACGGGCAATGTAACTCGTGTCGGCGCAGAGCCTGGTGTAAACCCACGAGACGCGTTGGCAAACCTTTTCTATGGTCATATACGGCAGGACTGTGTGATTGAAGTCATCAACTATTCCACCATACGGAGTAGCTTTGATCGCATGACTAATAGGGAATTCATCGACTTTTTAAATGACCCCGTTGCGAGCGAGAGACAACCGTGGATGAAGGTGAGATGGATAAATATCGGCGGATTGAGCTGGGATGTCGTCAAAGCCGTCTCAATCAAATATGGTGTGTATGCTATACTCACTACAAATTTAATTATTGATGCAAATTTAAATATCAACAGGCCTACACCCACTTGCCCTCGAAGATATCTTCCATACTCGGAGCCAAACACGCTCCAAAGCTGATTACTACAACCAGCACCTCTTTTTACGTGTGCTCTGCCATGAGCTTGGACAGGAAGATGCACCTGCTGTTGCCCCTACTAATACTATGAATTTTGGAACTATGTTCATGGATGAGCCTCGCTCCGAGACCCCATCTGCAATGAGCGACTCTGACAGATTAGATAAGGAGGCGATAAGAGAAGAGGACGATTACACGATGTATGACAGTGAAACTATGTCGAGAAGAGACAGAAAACGGAGGCGCCTCCTCCCCTTTTTCCACGCTGCTCCCCGCGATTTAGAAGGTACTCTAGCTCACAGGAGTGGTTCCATATCTAGCTTGGGTAAGCTCATGAGCAGAGTGAGGAGATCTTCGCTTTATATTTTATCGCGATCTGTTCCTTATTCATCCTTAGGCTGCTGCCAAGCGTCGAAAGCAAGCCAAGAATAGCATAACCCTCAAAGCGCTCAAGCAGGTTCGTATTATAGTGCCCTTGCTAGCTCAGTACTCGAACAATGCTGCAGGGCGACAGAGTAAATGTCAACGTCTCCCCAATATTCATCTTCTTACTTAGAGACGGTAGTTGTTTGATTAGCTTCCTTTTGTTTCTAATCTGAACAACAATCTCAGGAACTGTGATCTCTATTCACACGGTCCCGAATCTCGAGCTCACTTCTCCAATAAGCACAAGACTTCACCAACGAGATACAGGCTTGCGAAACTCTGCAGATCCTTCTCTCCTTGTCCACGCCTTATTGGATCTTAGTACGTAATCTATCTAAGCTATTAATGCGTTTTGAATAATGAATTGACCTCTGAAATCTAGTCGTAGACAATGCACTTGAGGTCATTGACGAATACCATGCCAAGATTAATAGGTTCGAGCGTGCCATTCTACTGAAGCCCAATGTACAGACCGTCCGATACCGTGCGTTCCGTTAGAACCTTTGGAGAACAGCACGGCTTACATTGGCTTCTTAAAAGTCCACATTCTTTCTGGTGACCTCGTTATGCACAAACGCACCATGGAGCCAATTAGGACCTTGATTTATGGTCTAAGACGATATGACCTCGATCGTTGTCAGGCTTTAATCGATGTATCAGACCCGGCAAACGCTAACGTCAAGGTGGTCGGTTTCATGAGCCACAAGACCAAAATTTACTTGGTATGTCGTTTCAGCCTTCCGTACCGCGCGTCAAGTTTGTATTCAAGAGATACGAATCTGAACAGGCCGATGTATTCGACCACACGGAGTACATATTAAGCAGTCTAGACATGTTCGCGGCGATTGCGGAAAATCTTATTGGGTACACTTTCAATGTGAGAACTAATTACTTCTGCTCCTCCAGTAGAAACTGACATACTTCTATGGATAGCTCGCTTCGTATGAGATGAATCAAGTCATGTAACGTGTCTCACCACGTCACGTCTTCAGTCCCTTATCTCTTGTTACTAGGCGCCGCCTGACCTTGGCAACAATAATCTTCCTGCCCCTTACATTATTAACAGGATACTTCGTATGATCAAAATGGCTGTTACTCTCTAAACGCTGACATCCATTTGCCAGGGCATGAACTTCACACCATTCTGGGGAGTGGACCAACATTCCGACCTATTGTGAGCCTCTTTCTCTTGGTTTACCTATCACATGCCTCATCTTTCTGTAACATAGTTTCTGGGAAATTGCTTTGCCAGTTATGGCTGTCGTCATACCATTGTTCTTGTGGTCCGATATCAAGGAAGCGTTACGCTATTTGAAGAAACAAACGGTCACTAGAGAGGCGGTGAAGGTAGCTTTATTCCAGTATTCTACTATCAGTTTTTCTGAGCGCCTCTGTCGTGTTTAGACAATCAAGCAATCTTGAATGCAATTATTGCAGCTGCGGACTTGCGTCTGCTCTAGCTTCTGGAGCTAGGTCTTTGTGTCATGACTCTGATTATCCAACCCTCCTGGTGTCGAGGGTGTCGATATGTTCTGATGTATTACCTATATCTGATTGTTGTACATTTGCGTGATGTGATTCACGTATTGCATGCACTGCCTCACCGTGCATGTATATATCCCTTACAATTGGACAATACCACTACTCTTCCCTATTAATGTCTGTCTGTCTTAGCGAATGTCGTTTTTTGACGAGGTTGTTCGAACCCCGACCATCTGATGAAGTAATGATATCTTCTTGCCATGTTTCAATCCTTGTTAGTCCTCTGTCTATCTCTACACGTCTTTGCCAACACGGAAATCATCAACTTCCACGTCCCTGAATCTCACAATGAAGAACTTTTCTTCACAAACAGTTGGTGAGAGGTCAACAGTGTATGAAGTTCTGTTGCTGACACGAATCAAGGCCAAGATTGAACCATACCTACGGCGAACGCGAATGGACTATGCTTCCTGCACCTTTTGGAACTCCCCCACAAGAAGTATGCAACAATTCTGACATAGTCAATTTTCCATGTCCACACCAACTCTGGCTGGTACTTGATCTGACGCGTAATTGGAGCACGTATTCCAGCTTCACACTACGACTCTCATGGCCAGCATCCGTGAGTTTATTATCGTTGAGATGTACTCCAACAACTCATATCATGACGTACCTTTCACGCCAGTATCCAGTCGACTTCTCTCTAGAAATATTCAGTCCCGAAAGCCTCTCAGTTCAATTTGAAACTCGCCTTGGCTTTGGACACAATTCACTGACAACGCATATGCCATTCTCGCCATCCCATACCCGCTTGCGCTATGCTCGAATCCGTCTCGTTGACATCGGTGTCCTGACGCCACCCGCGATATCTCACGCTGCCTCCTTACTACCAACTTCACCCAGTCCGGTCCCCTTCATTCTGGCTCTAGAGCCTCTCTACTTTGGTGTTATACCCCCTTCGGTTATGCCGGTAATGGCCTACATTTTTGGCGCATCCATATCGGCTTGCATGATCGTTCAGCCTTTGATCAAATACCTTGATGGGATAGCCTCACAGGCGAGGAAGGAATTACTTTTGCATCGTAAACATGATTGAATCTCGTTCCCATTATTTCACGCCGATCCTTCTCTTGAGAAAACTTTTCTCGCAGGGCTCCCACACAATATGGTGTATCATCTAAGGGCCATTTGCGTGCCCTCTCTTAGTTGTGTTGTTGGCAGGAAAGTTAACAAGTTCCCGAGTCCCTCATTCCTCCGGTGACCCGAGACGAGGGTGTTCGTGATCAGGTAAGCGTCGGGGGCGGGCAACCTTTTTTCCACTGCCCGCCCCGCGCCGAAGTCCCACAGGACAAGATGGGCTATACCGATATAAAATTCGCACCCGCCCGCCACACAATTGGGGTCAAGCGCTGGCTTGACGTTCCAACCTCTACGTCTGAACTGGTTGTCCCGCCGCCCAATCGAGACGGAATTCGGGGGACTGACGGTCCCTTCCTCCGAAAGCATAGAATCAAATTATTTATAAAAGACTTGCATACGGAATGTCCATGCGTGTATCTACATTTAGAATACAAAAAGTTCATAGCCATACAACTACCTGCAGAAGACAAGTTGGAGAGGAATTGGTTAAAAATAAATATCCATCAATGTGGGCTGCCGTTTATTAACTATAACATCACTCGGATGCTTTGATCATCTTCTGGAGGAGTCAAGAAGCACTCGAGTGTGGTTTGGTTTTCGTTGACCCTTTGCATACGATATGACTGCAACTGCTATGCACTGTGAGGCACATGGAAACCTTCACGTTCGAGTTGACGAGACTTGTCGATTGCGCAATACTGACGGACGAGACAAGATCTGGAAACTGAGTGAACTTGAGATTATGATCGTACTTGGAATGTACAAGCTTCAAGCGGGTCAGGATAAGCACGTGCATCGTGGCGCGTCATGACGCGTCGCGTTGCTTTCGCGTTTTACAATTCATTATGTACGCAACCATATCGGCCAAGGTATCTATGCTCCTTTGTTTTTTTGGTCAGTGCTGGTCGACTGGTCACAGGCTCAAGAAGCCCGCTTGGCAGCACTTGAAGCCGAAGTAAAGGAGCTGCAAGAAAGACTTGGGTGAGCATGACTTCTGTCCTCACTGATATCTAAAGCGCAGCGCTCTAGTACCCATGAAGATGCAGAGAAGATTGTTCAGAAACACATCAAACTCTTGCATTTGTATAATGAAGCCAAGGATGCTACACAGGCGAGTATTCAGAAGTTTCTTTGCCGCATACATCCACTCAACTGATACCTGCCAAAGATTCTGATAGGGAGGGTAAGTCTCTCAAGACAGCGATAGAAACATCCACATGTCCCTTTGCAGTTAGCAGTCTTGAAAGGAACGACAATCAGACAGATTCACGAAGACCTTGGCTTAGATGGCAACGACTGAATTGTCATTGGGCGTTTCCTGTAGACGTTACTATCCAACTTGTACCAGAGCCCCCCCAGACTCCTATAGCAAATTGATTCTTTTGCGCCTCCAGCCCTGATACTGCTGGCCATAGTTTGATGGGTGTGAAGGCGTTCTCCGTCGTACCAACCCCAAGATTACCGTGCTCGTTCCATCCCCATCCCCATACCTCAGATGAGTCACCTGCTTCAAAACTTCGCGAACAAAGTACAAGGACATGCTCAGTTCCGCATACCAGTGCTAATATCCTAAGTCCTTTTGACCAAGGTATTTCTACTGGAGCCAATGGTGCGAGTATACCAGATTCAGCCTGGCGACCGAGTTGTCCATGAGCACTACTGCCTGTCGTGAGGATCTGTTCTTCTCCGTTATCTGTTTCTGTTACGGCATAAGTTCCATTCCACGTGCAGTCAATCTTAATCGCATGTTTGACATCTCCAAGACCTTGTAGTTGACCTTTACGATTCGACCCAAAGCCCAAAATATTCCCGGACGCACGAAGAAGAACAGTATGTTGACTGCCGAGAGCAGTGGAAACAATAGGGTCTCTATGGGTGTCTACGGAGATGATACGTGGGGTTGCGATAGAAGAAACTGGACGTCCTCTCCCATCGAGCACATTCCCAAGCTGGCTGTGTCGTGAAGCACCCCAACCAACGATTGTCCTTCGAGGGGAGTCACTGTCCCTTGCAACCTCAAGTTGGATTACGACATGACGTTGTCCTGTGGCAAGAGAAAGGATTTTGATATCTGCATGCTCGAGAGAAATCCCATCGAATGCAAGATGATCAAATCTGACGATGTGAAATGGTTCCGTTTTCTTTTCTTCGATGGATGTCCCAACCCCCAAATCACCGAAGTCATTTGACCCCATAGAAATCAATACGTCGCTTCGCCCACTGCAGGAAAGGACTATATATGTTGTCTCCCAAGATGCTGCAACAAGTTTAGGTTGATATCCAGTGAGCCCTTTTTGCTCCAGAGGAAGCACGATAGGCCGAAAGATGGTGCATGCCTCACCCGATTGGCGGTATACAGCACCGAGCTGCCCAGCAGATCCATCACCACTACCCCACAGCTGTGTCTCAAGCATCCCAGACTGTTTTTTCACTTCTAGAAGTACGACAGTGTGATTCGCCCCACTGGTAACATTTAGCACACGGTTGGTATCATCAGGCATGATGGTCGGTGGACAGCTGAAAAAAGAACAGGGTTGGAAGACATGGCAATCTTCCATAGTGCCGTTTGCCAGCTGTCCTTGAGCATTGGATCCGGATGAGAAGAGCGTAAATTGCGGTCTTAGTGGAGGTACATGAGAGTTCATCAAAGTTAGGGGTTTCGGATCCCCGAGGATCGAGCGTGATCCGAAAACAGAGTCTATGTGATGAGATAAGCGTCCCTTTTCTCTGCCCGCCTCCTTGACGGTATCTAAGGATCGACACCGTGAAAAAGCATACAATCTATTTGCGCCCATCCGCCCACCCTAAAAGCGCATAGCACTTTAGCTCGACGGCGCGTTCACGGAGTCCGAGTTGGAGGCCCGCCCACCCAATCGCAGCTCACGCGGACCAACCAACAGACACGAAACGGGCTTCGAGCCCAGGCATGTACGATCCCTTCCCCAAAAATCTCACTGAACGAAAGTAGTTGCATTGAGACAACAGTAGATACAAGTGAGGAATAGGATCTTTTGCAAACCGCCGATCGAGCGCACGAACACATAGACACTGATCTGTGAAAACCGGAAACCCGATCAAACACAAACAACGGATTCTTGATTTTTGAGCGGTTCCGCAATTTCTTACAAGCGTTGACTCATGTTCGCGGCAATATGTCACCTAGTTGGCCTCGGTATCCAATGTTTGTCTAATCTCAGGACTTCTTTCTCTTCACTACAATATCTGCCATGGTCGAGGCTGCAGCACGAGTTGCCTTACGAACAGCACGAGGAGTTTACGGCGCCGTCGGGTCTGAAGTTGATGTTATAGCAGAACATGGTCTCGAAGCTCTCGCTAAGCTTGGTATCACTTTACCTCACCGAGGGCCGTACCATATCACCCTTTTCAACAAGCAGGAACTAGAAAGTATTCATGCTGAGGCTTTACAGACCATCCATGCTGATCTGCGTCATATTCACCATTTCGGCGTTGGCGGAAATCATGAAGAAGAGATATACTTCGTAGTCATCATTTGGGCTCCAGGTCAGCGAATTCGGAACCGATTTGGCCTTCCCCCAAAAAACTTTCATATCACTCTCTCTTCCAAAGACAATCATGACATGGACAAGGGAATCGATTCTTTGCTACCGAGTATAATGCCTATCCCGTTTGCTCCTGATTCTCTAGATCATCTTATCTATACCCTCCATATGTTCGGACGATACTTTCGAGCACAAGACTTCTGTAAGGATCTGATACGTATGTGCCCGGAATCATACACAGGATACCTTAGAATGGCAGACGCAGCCTTTCTACTCTCGTTGAAAAAATGTGCAATGCTTTCATATGCGTGTGCTTACCAGAGTTCGGACGAGGAAAAGATACGACGGTATTGTCTCAAAAGGATAGTGGATTGTTCGAAGGCTACAGAATGGGGATCTCTGATGCTTGAAGAAGAGATTTCTCAAATTGATCCAGAACTCGCTCATTTACTTTTGGCGCCCTGGTCAGATGGTCTGCGATCCGCTCTTAGCAATAACAACATTGTACCTTCACTGCAGCTGGAGCCCAGGCAATCGCTCTTCATCCCTTCCAAAACTATAACTGGTCCACATTATAAATTACCCCGTTTTTTCCGGTGGCTCATACCCTACTACCTCGCCATTATGTCGACCCCGCGTAATGAAGAAGACATCCATGCCCTTGCTTCGCCACACCTTGGCATTCGACATGTCCTCACCCTCACTGAAGAAACTCCTCTTCCCACTTCCTGGTTCCAAGGAAATTTTATCTCAAATACCTATCTTCCGATTCCCAACTATCACCCCCCATCAGTGGAGCAAATGGATGTCGTCATGTCATTGTTCAGTGACAAAACAAAGTTACCTTTGCTCATACATTGTGGCGGAGGCAAGGGCCGTGCGGGTACCGTCGCTGCATGCTACATGACAGCCTTTGGTTTCTCAAAATCTCACTCTGATCAGACTCAACCGGCGATGGCGGCATCCGAGGCAGTATCTCTCCTCCGGCAGCTTCGACCAAGTAGCATAGAAACCTCTCGGCAAGAAGCCTTTGTTGCGAAGTGGGGCAGTATAATTTGGAAAAGGCAAAGTGTCTATCCTGATCTACCCTCTGAGCCGCCGCCTTGTCCCCTTATCATCGAGGGTACCCTCAGCAAAGATATCAATTTCTTCCTCCTAGTTGGGCTTCCCGGGTCGGGCAAATCGACAGTACGACACTCTCTGCTCGCGAGAGACCCCTCTGGTTGGATTGGAATATCGCAGGATGAGTCGGGAAGTCGAATAGCCTGTGAGACCGAGATAGGAAGATCGCCTGGAAACCGTCGTGTTCTGCTCGATAGGTGTAACACTGCGGCAACAGACAGGAAAGGTTGGCTCAGTCTAGCCTCCAACTGGTGCACAGCATCTGCTTGCATCTTCTTTGACTATGAACCAAATTTGTGCATCATGCGTGCTCAGATGCGGGCGGGACACCCCACTCTTCCTCCTGGCAACCGCGTGCGTAACGCTGTGGACCACATGCAGAATTTACTTGTACGTCCTACACTGCGCGAAGGTTTCAAGGCGCTTATCACCATCCGGTCTTTTGCTGCTGTTGATGAACTCATCCTCCGGTTGTCCCCTCCAACCACCCTTTTCAAGTTCCCGCGCACGGCGCACCTGTTCAACCTTGGGGCTGCTTCTTCGGATGATGAAATATATGATGTTGCAACCTTACCTATCCGAGGGACCGTTGTCATTACAGAGAAAGTTGATGGTGCAAACATGGGGTTTTCTCTATCATCTGATCGTTCAAAGATAATCGTTCAGAACAGATCGCACTACGTCACTTCTGTGACCCACGAGCAATTCAAGAAATTGGACATATGGGTGGAGCGCCATCGCGAGGATCTTCTCCATATCCTGGACCGTGATCCATATTATGCAGAACGTTATATTCTCTTCGGAGAATGGATGTATGCGACGCATTCTATCCCTTACACTCACCTTCCGGATCGATTTATCGCCTTCGACTTGTACGATCGCAGCACAAAAACTTGGACGAGCAGAGATCTGCTTCAGAAAATTTGCTCCTCGACATCCATTCCATTGGTTCCTGTGATACACCAAGGTACAATGCCCACCAATAGCGAGCTGAAGGATATGGTTCAAATGCCTTCGCAATTCTGGGATGGACGTGTCGAGGGTGTGTACGTCAAAATCGAGCGAAACAACTGCGTAGTGGCAAGGGGGAAGGTGGTTCGCGGCGATTTCATCGCGTCTAATGAGCACTGGAGCAAAAGAAATCTGCGAGTGAATGGGACAGTACTGAGAAGCGAGCATCGATAAGATTTTGTAGATTAGATCTGAAGCAATCGATCAAAAAGAGTCGCGATTTCCTGTGTTCTTCCGGTGTTTCCCTCCATCTCCTCATCTCCTCCATCTTTCTCACTATGTCTTCTTACTCTCTCTTCTGCTTGGGCAACCCCCTGCTTGATGTGCAGGTCACAAACGGGGAAGCGCTCCTTGAAAAGTATGACCTCAAAGCTAATGACGCGATCTTGGCTGAGGAAAAGCACGCGCCCATGTGAGCTATGTCAAGTCCAAGTTTTGCGGGTGTCTGACTTGAAGCAAGATACGATGAGCTGATAAAAGAACATGAGGTCACCTACGTTGCTGGAGGCGCTGCCCAGAACGCTGCACGCGGAGCCGCTGTACGTCCTACAATTATTCAGTCCCTAATTTGACTTAATCAAATTATAGTATATCTTGCCCCCCGGTTCCGTTGTGTACACTGGATGTGTCGGCAATGATGAACTTGCTGAGCAACTCAAGGCTGCCAACAAGCGTGAAGGCCTTGACGAAGTTTACTACGTCAAGGAAGGTGAAAAGACGGGTGCTTGCGCCGTGGTTATCACTGGACACCATCGGTAATGATGCGTGTATCTTTTCTCAAACAAATCTTCATATATCCTGTCTAGATCCCTCGTAACCACCCTTCGCGCTGCGGAGAAGTTTGACAAGGCACACTTGTCATCTCCCGCTGTCGCACCCCTCATCGAAGCTGCTAAGTTCTTCTATGTTGAGGGCTACTTCCTTACACACGGAGCGGCTTCTGCACTTGAGCTCAGCTCAAAGGCCGCTGCTGCTGGCAAGGTACAACTTTCATTCTTTTATCAGCTCCAACGCCTGCTCATACGAAATCGACTACCAGACATTCGCTATTAACCTTTCTGCTCCATTTATCCCTCAATTCTTCGGCGCTCAACTCCAACCAATCCTCCATCATGCTGACATCGTCATCGGTAACGAGGCTGAAGCAGAAGCCTGGGCGAGTGCCAATGGACTTCCTGACACCAAGGACCTTCCGGCTATCGCAAAAGCCATCGCGACCCTCCCGAAAACGAATGCATCGCGCTCTCGTTGGGTAATCTTCACTCATGGTGCCGAATCCACCGTCTTTGTGTCTTCCGCTGCTCCAGACAGTCCCAAAATCTTCAGTGTGAACCGGTTGGCAGATAGCGAGATCGTCGATACTAATGGTGCTGGTGATGCTTTCGCTGGTGGGTTCCTTGGCGCACTGGTGTCCGGAAAGAGCCTCGATGAGTGCATTGAAGTAGGCCACGCACTTGGTGCCATGTGTGTTAAGCAGGTAAGGATTGAGTGACTTTGGCCATCAGTGACACATGGTTACTGATATATACTCTGTGTAGATCGGCCCCACGTACCAGTGGCCCAAAGTCAAGCTCCTTTGAAGACGTTTCTATGTTCTTGATCTCATTCCGCATATGCATACACATACCATAGCCGCTCTCAACAGTGGCTCAGATTTCTCATGACTCACATCATTTTAGCTTTCCACAGCTGTAGTATGTACCAACCAATGTAGCTAACTAACATCGGAAGTCTTAGTATTGTTGATTAAAAAGCAGCCCACTGCCCTAACGATAGGACTTCGACACAATATCCGGATACTAAAATACAAGTT
Organism: Termitomyces sp. T69sscA; assembly: GCA_017657225.1. NCBI lineage: Eukaryota > Fungi > Basidiomycota > Agaricomycetes > Agaricales > Lyophyllaceae > Termitomyces > Termitomyces sp. T69sscA. Next base: position 58,977 of record JAGGAQ010000017.1, read on the forward strand.
ATATGATTCCGTACAAGTAAACGATGATTCAGAGTATTAATAGAGTTCCTATCCAGAAAACCAAAGAAAAAAAAGCGACATTCGACAAACATGTCTAAAACGATGCCTGGAATTGATACAGGATGTTATGAGGGTGGCGGCGATGCCAGAGATTCCTAGTCGAGGAAGTTCAGACTCTGCGAATTAGATAATGAATTTCCGCTCCTTACCTGCGTTAAAAGTTCGGCTATGAAAAGATCGAAAACCGTTCAGAATGGGATCCATCTACGAGGAGATTGACTGACCAGGATTAAGCATGGGTTCCCCATCTTCCGTGAGCATATGCTCATATTCATGTATCGTGTCAGAATGGACTTGACCTACACTCGCCTTACTCTCATCCCGTTCACAAGACCCGACCCTTCCGTCCGTTTCCGAAAACGCCGTCGTCGAAGCTGAACCAACATTGCTTTCGGCGCTTGAGCGTCCCTCTTGGTCCTGAAGCAATGCCTTTGTAATTTGCATGATCTGTTCAGCCGTAAGCTCCGTCGATTCATGAGGATTCAACGAAGAATCAATAGACTCAGGTTGAGCCTGGCCTGCAACGGGCGCGGATGCGAGTGTGCACTCCTCAATACTTGTAGACTGCTTGGAGGTATCCGTCGAATTTTTGAGTGGGCCCGATGCCGGTGTGGATGGAGGCTGAGGAGCAGAAATTGGGTTTAGTGGAGGATTTCGGACAGCAGGAGGCGGTATCTGTGTCACTGTCGCTTGGGCCGTCCGATAATGAGAGCTCAGATAGAATTGATGGTAGCTCATCTGTTGTGGATTCGTACCATCTGGCCAGGGAGGAGGGTAGCCCCAATATGATGTCATGTTCATCCTCGTTGCGGAGGTAGGAAGACCAACTTGAGCGTAGGGAGGGCTCATAACAAATTGTCTTGGGGGAATATAAGCTATGGAATGGATATGTAAGCATCTTGTAGGACGACAGACGGCGCCACTTACGGCCTGTCGTGAGTGTATGTTGTCGATAGTAAGGCGATGGTCCGGTACGTGTTGTATTTGGAGCAGGATAAGGAGCAGATGCAAATGCTTTCTCTTTGCCTTTTGACGAAGGAGTTGAACTTCTGCTCTTAGACTGTGAGCCTGAGGAGCCGTCGTCGTCCGCGTCGTCTTTCTCCGAAGGTTCGATCACCACTCCATTATGCCTTCAATTATTAGGCGATTGAACAACGTTCAATATCGGCATTATTTTGAAACGCACTCACCGTGACTTCTGGTGTCTGCGAAGGGCATCTGTCTGTGGAAGATCCTTTCGTCTGCCGAAAATCATGCATTGCATGAACACCACTTACTCTCGTAAAATTGGCATCGCATTGAGGACAAGCGCTAGAGGAAGACCGTCATAAGAAACACTAGATACGACGAAACACGTAACGCACAAACTGGGCAGTGAATGTAATTTGGTAGTCCTTTGATGTCGCTTTAGATCGGCTTCGCGCGCGAACTGCTTGTTACACCCATTTATTTTACAAGGCCAGACTCCCGTGACGACGTTCTTCTTCCTTGAAGTCGTCTTCTTCTTTGCGGTCGTGTCCTTCTTGTCATCCGACTATAGGCATTCAATCAGTCCTTAACATTCATTTAGGCATATATAGGCGTCCACGCCTACTCACAGGCTCATTTCGATTCGTGTTCATCCGAACCATTAACTTTGGGCTATAGTCCAGATGATAGCCCTATGATCAAATTGTAGGAATAACAGTCGGGAAAGATAGCTATAGATGCCTGGGAGTTCGGGGATGGTGTGGTGGATTATGTTTGATAGTCAAGCGATTGGCAAATTCACGTCGATCACGGCTTTTCCGTTCCGATATCCGTGAGATTGTTCAATCATTATGTGCACAAGCCTGTGCAAGTATGCAGCACGGCATTTGCAGGACAATGTACTTGAGGACGAATTGCTTTTCAAATAGGCATAGTGGACCTGCAGTGCTATCCATCTTCCTCATTCGGACAGTATTAGTCATCACAGTGATTTCATTCCCGGTTTTTGGTACCCTCTGGGCCGACATCTCTCCCATGCTACAGTTTCTTCTCAGAAAATCACTACATACTAGGCCGAAAGGTATTCTTTATGGCCTCAAAGTTTGAATACTATACAACATAATGATAGAGCCATGGACAAAAATTTCATTTCCAGACACATGACAGTACCCAACAATCCTATCATCTTCGGGTAACCCTTGTGATCCACCATCTTCACCTCAGTCCCAAGATCCTGATTGTTTCCATTGAGGTAGTCTCCTAAAACAGAACTTTAGCTCAGACAGGGCATTGAATTTGCAGCGGAAGTATGAACGGGAGTTCATCAGATGGTGATAGTGCCAGTCCAGTACTACTGGACTAACTAAACGAAGAATTGGGGACCCCCCAATCGATGTTCATTTGCAAAAACAGCATAGAAACGATCTCTTTCTCCAGAGAAATAATGGCATTCTGTTTTTACTGCCCGTAACTAGTACACATTTCACGAACGACCGATCTACTACACATTGGGAATATCGGAGACGTAAATAACAATGCTACTAAGTACAACCAAGGAAAACGAGTTCCAGGGTCAACATCTCCCGCAGCGTACAGTCCATCGGGGTCTCCCTCCCAGGTGTGCCCGACTCAATCATTGCGCCTTTTTTTATCTACTTGCGCTTCTTTGCGGGTGTCTCCTCAGTCTTTTCCTCACCAGCAGGGGCAACAGGAGCCTTTTCCGGAGTTTCAGTCTTTTTGGTCGACTACGTATCAACAGTAAGAAACAGATAAGCATTTAAAACAAAAACGCATACCTGGACGACAGCAGGGGAAGAACCACCGATCACACCGAAGAGGGCGCCGATCATGCCGAGGACAGTAAAGAAGGCAGCACCCAAAGCAGCACCAGTCTCAGGCTGAGTCTTGAATGCAGCAATGGGATCCTCCTTGGCGGCGTCAATGAAGGTAATGGCCTTCTCGCGAATGTACCCAATGGGATCTTCTTTGAAAGATGGAGCAGAATCGTCCTCATCATCATCACTCGTAGCAGGTTTATCAACCGAAACTTCAAGAGGCTTCTTGACGTCGAAAGTTTCCTTAGCAAGGGCCTTAGCATCCTCGACAGAGTGTCCGATGTAAAGGTTATCGAAGAGAATGTCCTCAGTCATAGTCCAGAGTTCAATACCAACACCACCCTGAAAGAGACATCAGCACGCACATTCAAAAACTTTGGCCAGACAGAACTTACAATCTTAGAAAGAGACTTGACAGGAGTGAGGTCCTCGAAAAAGTTGGGATTGGGGATTTTGCGAGGTGCCCACTCGCCCTTGTAGGCAGGGTTATCAATCATAGGCGCGTACCACTTGCCTTTGTATTCAGGGTTGGCCTTGTAGGGGCTGCCAAACAATCAGTTAAGTTTCCGTGTCGTTTCGCAAGCACTGAAAAAAACGTACCGTTTCCATTCACCGCAGCCAGGAGCCTCAGCGCACTTGGGGTTGGGGACAGTGGGAGCGATCCAGTCGCCATCTTCGTCATCATCCCATTCCTCGGGCTTGGTAGCGTCTATATCATCGCTGAGTACAGTGAAGCTGAGGTAATAGCAAACATAACTAACCAGGGTCAGGGATAACCTGGGGCTCGTCGTCAAGCCATCCCTCGGGCTTGGTGGCTTCCTCGTCGAGAATTTCGTAAGGTGCGTCCTCATCCCAGTCATCGGGCTTCTTGGCATCGGGGTCAGCAATCTGCTTCTCATCAACCCAGTCGGCAGGTTTCTTGTCATGTGGATCATCAATCTCCTTGGGAGGGTTAACAGGGGGCTCAAAGTCTTCGAGGAGGTTGCCCTTCTTGTCACTGGATCCGTTAAAAAGGACTTCGTAAGTATTGTCGGGGCTGAGTATCATAAACATTAGATTAGATTGAAACTAGCATTGAAACCATGAAGCACGTACTTGACGATTAAAGTATAGAGGTTGGTCAGTTTCTCGATAGACGGCCTGGGAGGGAGTTTAAGGTGTTTTTCTTCATACTCGCCAGTCTTGGGGCTCTTGTGACGGAAGATAAAGTGCACCTACAGAACAAAATTTAGTCTGAATTCGCACATGACCTGTTTGATAATGAATGTGTACCTTGGTACCAGGACAAGTAAGGTCGGGACCGAACATGACTACCCAAGGGGTTGTATCAGAGAACTCCTTGCCACTAGTCTGGAAGCCGTCCTCGAGGAGCTTGACATAACCACCACCGCAATTACCACCTTTCTGATACTTGACCTCGTATTGGACGACGAGGGGCTTGTCAGAGAAGGAGATGGGCTCATCGAAGGGGGCAGAGATAGCATGATGCGCAGCCTTGCTCTTTGCAACAAGACCCTTGTCGCCCTCGACGACGGAAATCAGAGGGTCCTCAACCTCCCACTTGCCGACGTAGCTGAAGGTCTCACCACCGACGGGAGTCTTCTTGGTTGCTTCAGAAGGCGTCCAGCGTTCTGTCCAGTCATCCGTGAACTGTTCAACAAAAGGGGCCTTGATAGTCGTGGGCTAGGAAGGAGAAAATATGAGATGATTATTGACGTGTGTGTGATATGAAAGGACAGACAGTGAACGCGGGCTTGGGAGCATCTGCTTCTGATTCAGTGTTGGCCAAGACGCCCGTAGCGGCGAGAGCAAAGACAGAGAGCGCTACTCTTCGCATTGTGTACGAAGGACCGGAGAAAGAGACACGAGGAAGGAATAACTTGTAATTTAGACAGCAAGTCCTAAATACTGCTCAAACAAGCATACGTGGCATTATTTCTTCCTCCCACACATCACGTGGACGTGATCATATCATATATACACTGTCAACTCCTCAAACGTACACGTCTCATCCAAGAAGGTCTGCATGTCCGGACGCGGACAATGCCAGCTAGAATTTTTTGAGCCAAGTCCGAGAAATGCTGGGCCGAAAAACCTACCACAAATTCGTCGTCCAAGTACTTTGACACCGCAATCTGATCGCCCAGGCCCTTCCTCCGTCGAGTTTTCAACACAAGGTCCCGTGCGAGCGCTTGTCCAGAGGCTGGCTCTAATGGGCGAAGCTTGATACTCGTGTCCGTGGGATCGCCTTGTTCAATAAAGTTACCTCCATTGAGACCGTGGGAGATAAATGAACCCACCTGGGACTATAGACCAGTGGTCAAAGACCTGCAGACAGAACGCCTGACCTTGTGTTGCAGTTCTCAAGTCTGTTTCGAAGCCATTCGCGTCAATCACCGGAATAAGTGCTTTGACAGTGTACAACGGGGACCCCGCCTTCGGTATATCCTGAGTGACGTGTCCACGACGCCGAGCAAGAACAGTGTACACAGCAGATATACAGTCCGCTGGTGCCTGGACTTCAACGTAGTAGATGGGCTCCATTAATCGGGGAGTCGCCTAAGTTGATATATCAGATTTTCCCCTGTGAAACAAAGTGTTACCCACCATCAAAAACGATGAATAACAAACCCGACGTGCGGTGGGAACAATTTGACCACCACCGCGGAAAATCGGTTCTTGAGCGAGAGTAGCATCAAGTACTCGGAACTTGACGTTTCGCATGGCTGAGAGAGACCTTAGTGCTTCTCAACAGGTAGAAAGATGATGGCGCACGTTCATCGCACAAAGGGCCCTCTCGAGCGCCCCATTGAAATCCTTGCTTGATATGCTCCTTCACGGTCACTAGAAGTTTCTTGTCAACCTGATGATACGAATTAGCTATGATCCGTCAATTTGTGTCCTGAACAGACCTGAGAAGGGAGTGTATCATCCAGAAGGATATTCGGTCCATTCTCATCAGGCCCAAACGCCCATATTGATCGAGATGCCAGCAGATCCCACTGATATTTCTCTTCAAAGAATTTACCACGTTCCTTGGCCGGCATTCGCATATGCACGCGGCCCCGCTCGATGTCTTCTGCAATACCCTTCTCCAGGGGTTCCGCAATGACCGTGATCTTGTTTCTAGAGAAACAAACAATAAGCGTTATTCCCCTAAACATTATCATGGACTAACTTCTTATTTGGCGTGTCCGCGTAGCATTTCAATGCACTCGTCTCCAAAACAGTCTCACAGAATTTGGTAACAGGATCCGACACCTTGATCTCGATCTCAGAGAACAACTTGCGCAAATCATGCATCACGCAGTCAAGGTATAGTTCTCCTGTCCCAACAATGACGTGTTCACCACTTTCCTCGACCTTTGTCGACAAAAGCGGATATGACTTGTTCACGCTTCGCAATCCAGATAACATCTTCGGGAGTTCGGAGGGCGCGATGGGCTCGATTGCAACCTTCAGAACAGATTGTGTCATATGTTTGATAGGCCGGAAAATGTGAAGATCTTCCTCAATATCCATGGCAGCAAGAGTACCGGTCTTTGAAAGCGACGTGTCGACTCCAGCGATAAGGACCAGGTTACCGGCAGGTATCTCATCAGCAGGGATGAAGTATCTATCGAATGATTAACATCGCTTGAGTGAGAATATAATGATGCGCTTACCGCGATTGATGAATCCATACATCCTCAATAGTAGCCTTCATCATATCCTCTTCATCCTCCGGTGAGTAACCTTCTCCGAGAACCTTTATCTGAGTGCCCTTTCTCAGCGTTCCGCTGAGAATACGCCCGAAGGCTCGGAACGATTGTGCATCAGTAGTATGGTAGAGTTTCGCTATCTGAACCATCAGAGGGCCTTCCGGGTCGCATGCCTTCATAGAAGCCGCCAAATCAGAATTCTGAGGACCAGTATATGTCGACTCGACCTTGAAAAGTTCCAATAATCAATACTAAGCGCCACGACCACTAGTATCAGATCACCTTTAGAGCAGCACCTTGAGTTGGCGAAGGAATTTTTTCCACAATCACGTCAACCAAACCTGTTGCAGGCCCGAAGAACTGATCCAAGATAACCTTCAGAAGTGGCCGGACATCCATCTTGTATATGACGGGCTTCAGTTGGATTCCAAGCCCCCTCAATGTCTCCTTAAGATCTTCGGTCTCTTGGCTAAGCACATGGCTGTAGAGCTTGTACAGAGGCTCCATGATAAAAGTAACGAATGTGCGTGTATGTTCGGGGTCGGCGGGTTTGCGAGTGAACTTGCGAGTCTCTGAGTTGAAGTAGATGTCACCCCATAGACGGGCGGCAAAAGACTTCACATCAAGTTTACCTCGAGTGAGAGTCAGAAAACAATTCAAAGAGCAAAGCGAATTGAGCCACACCATATGTGTCTGCATACATCTTTGCAAATGAGTGAAGCGTAAAGCACCAGTTCATATCTGTGCTCGCAAAGGCAACGTTTCCGTTTTCAGGGCTCAAACGCAGTCCTGGGTCTGGGTCGATGGCGCTTTCAGATTAGATCATTTAATCAATTTAAGTGTGAAACATAGCGATACGACACTAACCTGATGAAGGTGTTGATCTCCTCGATAGTGTGCTTGATTTTGTAATATGCGTCGGTAGGTTTAATACGGAGTTCAAGGATGAGACGGTCAATTTTGTTCACCACAAGTGTGATTTTTACGCCTTCCTGTAAAGCGTAGCGGAGAATGGACTCAGTGCCAACCATTAACTGCAAAAGGATCATCATTCGCATGGGTCGTCAAGTACGGACAACATCCACTGACCCCTTCAACAACGTCGACTACAAGCAGGATGCCGTCAACAAGACGGATGGCTGAGGCGACTTCATCAACAAAATTAACATGGCCGGGGGTATCAATGAAATGCACGAGATGTGATTTTCCAGCAGTCGTAGAGAGGACAAGTGAAATTGGCGATGATTTTATCGATATTTCGCGTTCTCTAGATAGAACGTGAGTGTCAGTATAGCGCATCTACAAGAATGTACTCGTTAGTTAAGATGTATACTTTAAAGGCACTACAGACCGGTTTATCGGCATCCCATGTCAGTTTGTGCGTCTCATAGATGAGCATATCCATGAGGGTGGTTTTTCCATGATGCAGGTGCCCCACGACGGCGACATTGCGAATCATCTCAGGAAAGCCAGTCATGTTCAACAAAAATCTGTTGCATCCTTCAACCAGTGTCACCGTGCAGTGTCCCGACAGTTCTCACCCTTTGTCAAACCGTGTTTCTGGCATGTCTTTCTCCTCCACTGTCCATTTCCGCACTTTAACTGGAGCGACAATGGGCTCAGACAGTGGTTGCGCGTCCTCCTCCTGCACCATGGTTTCAACGTCAGGCCCATAGACTTCGGACGCCGATGGATAGTACTGCTTGTTCTCGTGTAGAATGACCGCGTTATGTGTTGGAACTTTTCAGACGAGACTTTAATATTTATTCTAGTGGAATAAAACCTCAACACGTACCATCGACCTCCATTAAAGCCTCTTCCTCTACTTCTTGTCTCTGCTGCCCATCATCAAATCCTTCAAGAGGAGCTGCTTCTGGCTGTTGACCATATTGCTCATGAAGGATCTCATCTTCATCGTCCGAGTCGAGGTCGGCACCGATGTAGTTTCCGAACTCATCATAGTCTTCAAAAGAAGCCATGGCGCAGATCGACTGGAATTACGAGATGAAAATCAGTGGTAAGAAGCAAATACACAATATTGTGTACTGGGCACGAGAGGGTCGTCAAGCGCCCAAGGATGAGAGTCGACGCGAATATTTTGTGACTCCGGTCACGTTTCTGCTAACACTTGAGGTGTTCACAACTTTACATCAATCCACTGTTTTTAAGAACAACTCGTATCGCCAGGATGTCTCTCTCAGACGAAACACTGAGAAAGGTGTCTCTCATTCGATCTTGCTCGCCATGACAACCTCTTGATGCTGCTGTCGCGTTCAGATCTTGGTCCAAATTCAACAAACTGCGGTTCAATCACAGCGAGCACTTCAAATCACTCAGCAACAGACTGCTACCAAAGATCGCGAGCGTCGTATCTTACAGCTCACCATCGATGAGATTAGCGGGATAGAGGAGGATGTCAACTTGTATAAAGGTGTAGGGAAGATGTGCGCCGCTATTGTATTATCTTGCAGCTCGGCGTTATATTCACTGTGCTATAGGTTCATGCTTGTACCTCGTAAAACCATGGAGACTGAGCTTAAAACACAGGAAAGGGAACTGGCAGATGATATTTCGAATCTGAATAAAAAGGTGCACCTGACTATTTACTTTCGATATCTATCCGCAGCTCAATCGTAATTCCAGTCAAAATATCTAGAAAAACAGCTGAACGATGCACAATCTCAGCTACGTGATATCGTATGCTCTTTCATCTTCTTCAAAAGCGACAACTCGTTGATAGCATTCCATTCTTTTCAGTTCCATCATGCACCTAATAAGCAATAAAATGTCACTTTGTGCCCAGGTCAAGAGCTAGATTCATTGTTGTCTGTGCTGAGTGCACTCTATGGAAGCCACTCATTGCGCTGGATAGTGCCGAAATAAGCAGCCAACTGAAAGGCGATACATATTGAAATAAGGAAATTGAGTGCATAGATGCTCAAACATGGAAGCAGATTTGACAAGGAACCATCCTCCACCATAACGACAGAAAGATTGCTTTTCATTCGACACCTTTTCTGCACGATTTGCAAGAAAGTTTGTGTATCCTCTTTTGTTGTCTTAAAGGATTGGATTGTAAGGAGGCGTGTAAAGCAAAGCGATGGAATGTATTTTTTATTGTGAGACATGAGTATTAAGATGGTTTATTATTCCACAAATCTCACCCTCAACTTTCCATGAAGATGACTTCTTGTAGGGCAGAGAATGTAAGAATTGTCTTTTGGCGGGTTTGCATTATTCTTGCCAGCATCTAAATCTATTTGCATCTTCACAAAAATCGTTTTCGTAATCTGGATGTTATTTTATTTTGTCTACCCCAACCGGGACCGAACCATGGTTATAGGGCCAACGAAGTGCAACTATCAAGAGTGACGCAAGTCAAAACCGGAGGCAAAACACTGCCATATTTCCACATTTCCAGTTAGAACTGCTCAATAAAGATACCAAGGATATATCACAAGCTATGCCATTTCGAAATGTAGCCGCGCCACCGGGTTTAACAGGTAATTGCAGCCTTCTACATAATAAGGTGCTATACCCGTGTGTTCCGTAAAATGCATAAGCAAAGGATAGACAGTACATTAATCAATCGGTAACAAAATTATAAAAGAAATCTATACACGACGTTCCGACAGTCGTTATTACCGTTTGGCATATCTAAGTAGGCGAGAGGCAACTTTTTTAGGAAGTTAGTTTTTAAATGATTCACACTTTGATAAGAACATTGCTTACTGATTGTGCAGATAAGGTTGAAAACTGAAGAGATAGAATATCAGTGAATGAACGGCAAGAAGAGGTAGAGATTTACCAAAGAAAGAGAAAAGGATGAATGCATCTCTCCACCGAAAAGAGTAGCTGATATTTAAAGGTTCGTAAAATTGATCTCCTATTGCATATTGACAGTAGCGGCATGCAAACGTGTCATTAAGATTGTCGATGTAGCCCCCGAATTTATCTACGAATGATTGACCCCAGTCGGCACACGTCTGTCCTGAAGGTGGATTGAAGATGGCAAACTCGTCGCTCTTGCATTTGATGATAAGGCCACTACAGCAATGTGAGAATGGCTAGACCGATAAAAAGACGATTTATACGTACTGCAACTCAGTTGAGACCATAGCCGCTAAAGTACGAGTATAGGGATCGAGCTCGTAAATCCAGGATCTCCAGAACTTGAGGAGGGTAGGATAGGGAATAGTAACCCCACAGAACTGGGATAATACCAATCCAAGGAAGGGATTAAAGAGCACAGCAACCTTATATTGATATATCAGTTTACACCCTGACCACGGTCTAATTGCGAAGTTTACCTGAACACTAGGAGAAAACGCAGCAACTAATTGTCCCAAAGACACGCCAAAAAGCAGCATGAAGATAATGATCAAAAGTTGGAACCCAGTTCCATTAACGCCAGCGGTGCCTTGGCCAAAGCCGATAGGGTAGACCTGATACAGGATCAATCATGATCAAGGACTAAAAAAAGTGAATATTCAGCGTACCATGAGAGCCCAGTACACAATAGCACATAGAATACTGTAGGGTATTTCTCCAATTAACTGGCTCGCAGCAAAGACATAGGGAGAGTATATTCGACTTGAAGACTCTAGAGATGTGCTTGAACATATCATTAGAAGGGTTATCAACAAGCTGCCATACCTCGAATGAAGACGCGTCTGTTGAAGATGAATAAGGGTTCAATCTGGGACATGACGATGGCAGGCAAAACAACGACCCAAAAACTAGTTTTTCGTTGAGCGGCGGGCACTAATCGCGTGGCAAAAAACTTACATTGCGAAGACTCGGAACTGAAGGTCGCGTGAACTATTCCCGACTTGAAGAAAACAGAGAGAGATGAAGAGCGAGATGAATGCCGACACGAAAATACGGGTGAAAATGTATTCTGGAGACCTCCAAAGCGCCAGCATATTTCTTTCAGAGACAATCCTCAGTTGATACATGATTGACGTTGCATCTGAGAAATAGTGAGCATATCAACGTCGACATGGTGGAATTACGTACAAGTGCTTGTATTCTTTTTGTCAGTCGCAGGTTTTACGAGACCTCGTTCTTTGATTTCTTGTATTTCTGCCTTTGCTTGCTTGCACTCTTTGGAATCCAGCCAGATATCTTTCCAGTCACGATCGCCAACTCTTGGATTAACACCAGCACCAATTGCCTCGAGCATATACTCTGCGGGGTTGACATTTGGAGGACAGACAGCACCGTTCCGGGCAAAATAGTCGCGAATGATACACGAATCTTGGCCGATGTCACCGAAATACACGGTCTCACCCCCGCGTTCGAGGAGTAACAGACGATCAAAGCTTTCAAACAGCAGGGAGGAGGGCTGGTGGATCGTGCAAAGAATAGCCTGACCTTGATCGGCAAGCTTTCGCAAGAAACGAACAAGGTTCCATGCACTGGAAAGTTTATCAGGATTAGACTGGTCAGGTCGAACGAAAAGTCAGCTCTCTTACCTTTGGGCATCCAGACCTGACGTAGGTTCATCCAAGAAGAGAAGTAATTCTGGTTTGCTAGCAAGTTCGACACCAATTGTGAGGCGCTTGCGGGCTTCGACGTTAAGACTGAAGACTAGTGCCTCTGTAAGATCTTGTAGTTCAAGAAGTTCAATAATTTCCTCGACGTAGGCGTCCTTCTCCTCGATTGGAACAGAGGCCGGTTGTCGAAGGTAAGCCGAGAAGCGCATAGCTTCGCGAACTGTGGCAGTTCCTTCGTGAACATCCATTTGTTCGGCTAGAAAGTAATCTGTATAAATTTGAGATAGAACACAGTGAAAGTGGCGCACCATAAGCCGTGCCTCGAGCAAAGTCAGAATCCAAGGGTCGCCCATCAACAAGAATGTCACCAGTAACAACACCGATGTTCTTGCGCTGCGCCAAAACATCAAGACAAGTGGTCTTTCCAGCTCCGCTGGCACCCATAAGTGCTGTCAGAGTTCCAGGTTTGACATAACCAAACACATCATGAAGCAGACGTCTTGGACCGCTCGGAGTGGGCACGTGGTAATTGAGGTTCTCCCAGGTGAAAGCCTTCTGGTGAGACTGAACAGCAGCCCTGTATAGCAGAACATCAGAAACAGTGGCTTTGGCGCAGCGTAACATGCTTACTTCTCTTGCGTAACCAAATATTTATCGTGGTCAATATTCTTTTCAAGGTCATCAGTACGTTGATGTTTTCTTTCCTTGAGGGCAGCGTTACGCTTCTTGACTTCCTCGCTTTCCCTTGCGAATATTCTGATCGAGAAATTGTGACCATATTGCTACTTCAGGGTCAATAGACATGCAAATACGGAAGTTCCAAGAAGCATACAGGGTAAAACTCGAGAGCCAGAAGCTGAGTGACTTGGAAAGCAAGCATAAACCCGATTAAAACTATGAAGTTACGACGCCAAAGGTCAGCGGTATCGATGTTATAGCCAGCCTTGAGGTAAGCTTTTCCAGAAATTATATTACTGCCACTAGAAGCACCAAACAGAGTACAAGCTTGGTTGGGTCCCAAAACGTCCCTGGATCGAGTTTAGCTGAGTATGACAGAAAACTTGGGACACCTACGGATATTTTGTGATACCAAATCCGTTCCTAGGAATGACTGAGTTTCCATCGCATGTAAGCTAGAGAAATGCTGTCATCGAGACTTCTATGTTTGAGAGGACAAAACGTACCGAAATACGCATAAACTCGTTTTCCATGCATCCTTGCCAGGCTGAAGTAATTTGAGATATAAACCTCTTATGACGTAATACTAATGCTCACCATAGGATACAGGGTTGATGTAGTACTGATGTGAAAATGAGTGGATGAAACTATACTTCATCTTATTGAACTCACAATCCAAAAGAGCCAGCGCTTCATGCTATCGACAGGGATGATGTAACCAGCATACTGAACGCTGAAGAACAAACTAAGCTTCAACGATACTCAACTGAAAACGGCACTCACAAGTTCGGAATAAAGAACACAGCAAGACGGAAGGCAGAGTCAAAGTTGGAGCAGATCAAACCGAATGTCCGGAAAAATCCCTGCATAGACAAGTATGCGACGTAGTTGAAGAGGTGGAACGTAAAGAATGCTCCGGCGGAACTGTGAAGACCAGACAGGAAGTATACTATCAAGTTGAAGATGAGGACCCTAGAAGCGGAGAAAGGCAGATCTGAAAGGGTATTTGCCAATGCAATGGCCGACGGCCGATACATGCTATAGCTGGTCTAAACAGATCATATTTACTCTGAGTAAAACAAAAAAAAATCAAAGTTCCCCACCTGCTTGCGGAGGATGGGACGACCAAGCATCTGCATGGGCATTTCACCGAACGCATCAAGGCATGTAGTAAGTAAAGCAGCAAAGATGACGCTGAAAATTGTGTGAAAAAATGCTACCAACGAGTCTCAACAGACTTACCTTCCACGGGTGAAAGCGCCGGCGGAGGTAAGGGGTTGATTGTAATAACCAGAACCGATGACGAAAGCGAGCGCCTTAATATCCCTTCAAGGTGGGGATAACACTTAATATAAGGACAACTTACGATAGAAAGCGAATAACTCGTGTACAATTGGAATCGATCCTGAATTCTGGTTTGGAACTGACGCACAGCAAGGGCGCGAACCTGGCCGGAAAATCCGAGAGTATAAGGACTCTTCTTTGACACGCCCTTTTTCTTGTCTGCTGCAACAGCGGCACGGAACGCTTCCTGATCCGTCTTTTCGGTTTCCATGAGCTGCTTGTACCGTTCGAGATCTTTCTCCTTCTCATGGGCATAGGAAGATGACAAATATGCGCTCTCAAGAGCAAGAGGGGAGGAGGGTACTTCTTGCGCTGAACGCCCTGGGGCAAATTGACGTTCATTTGGATCTGTGCAACCAGTGAGGTAGTCGGCAGTACTTTGACGGGGAAGAGACTTGTAGCCGAGGCTTTCGAAGTATGCACGGGCCCCAGTCGGCGGACCAAAAAACACCTGGCGACCTTCATCGAGGACAAGTACCTTGTCGAATAGATCGTATATACCCTCGCCAGCTTGGTATCTATTGGGACAAATAATCAACACAAAAGTTTTCAGGATGATTAAATAACATACAAGGTGACAAAAGTCGTCTGACCAAGAATGTCGGTCATTATCCTTAGCGATTTGACAAAATCGAGAGCCGTAGACGCATCCAAACCTCGAGTAGAATTATCCCAACACTGTACACGAGCACGAGTCGCCATCATTTCCGCAATACTGACGCGCTTTCTTTCCCCACCAGAGACACCTCGAACAAACTCATCGCCGACAAGAGTCTGTTCGGTGTGGGAAATGTTGAGCATCCGAAGCAACGTGTCCAGAACTTGTTGATCAAACTCCTTTTTAGAAACATCAGGTAGACGGCCATTAGGACCAGGTGTTTTGCTTGACACTGGTATCAGCCTTGCCATACAACCGTCTACCTCGAGAACTTACGTTGAGAGGGCGAAAGCCAAGGTCTGTGCGACGGTTAGCGTGGCGATATGGATATCGTCTATTGGCAATCGCGGTTAACTTTATATTTCGACGGTACCATTTGATTTGCTCACCTTCTTGGTTATACACCACCTCGCCTTTGTAGGTTTTAGCTATTTCTTCTGCGGTGATTCCAGCATATAATACAGTGCCATTCACAGCTGCATATTCTTCACGTTGATTGGATATTGATTTAAGGAAGGTAGTGCAACCAGAACCGGGGCAACCAAGAACCAGACACATTTCACCAGGCTTCAACACCCCAGATGATCTAAAAGCACTTGTCAGGAGTAGACTATGCACTGGATGACAGATACACCGACTTGTGGAGAATAGTCCGTGTAGGTATCTTTGACTTGGACGGGAAAAGAGGGACAATGAAACTCCATAACCAAAACAAAGGTCCAAGAAAGAAAGAAACGACAGCACCTGTCAATCAAGTTAGCAATACACGAGTTGAGACGCGTAAAAAACCACTTACCGCCAAAAGTACCCACATAAAACTGATAATCACTTATCAATTAGAGATGCTGATAAGAATAGATAAGCCGCACTTTATGATCTAGTCCTCCCACGACGTCGACTTGAAGGTTTTCCCAAGTCACACCCACGTGCTATGAAGAGATACATATATGTAAGGAGGCAGGTAATGAAGGGCACACCTTGTGCTTAATGCCAGCAGCCTGGTTCGCGTCGTTTGAAGACGTTAAATACTCGCGTAGGTCGAATTGCTCGGTCGCATCGCCCGCGAGTTCTGCCTTCTCGAGATCGGGACTAGGCGACCCGACAGTCTTCTCACTCAGGGAAGATCGTTTCCTATGAACCTCTCGAGATTGAACGCTGAGTTGACGGGCGAGAGCATTGAATTGTTCCTCAGCGTCAATGATATCGACATGGCGGGGAGGAGTTACGGTGCCCCCGTTGAGGATGATGTTGTCAGAGGGAGTTCCTAGCATTCACCTGTGAGGACCGGGCGAGGGGACTGCAATTCTGACACAACATGTCAACGCTTTAATATGCTGAATAATCGGAGGCCGGAAGTGCGTCTCTCTGAAGATTGGTAAACCACTTCTTCATTAACCGAATCACTCGGTAATTTCGCACCCTAGAACAAGCTTCGATATTATTCATAACGACTCCAGCTACGGTAGATCGGTCCGTTTGCAACTCCTTTTGCAAAGCACAACTAAAACTTTCACGGAACTCTATTTGTCTTTCTGGTGTTAGAAACCTCCGGATTGAGGAGCAAGTCAGAGAGAGGGGAAAGATCGCCGGCAACCCTTCGGAAGCACGACTCAGAAGCCGCCGAAATGCAAGGTTTGCTAATACACGATTACTCAAGTTCAACTATTTATTGATATTTACTTAATTTGAAGCCCATTGATCAATGTTCCTCTTTTCTGCACTTCCAATTATTATTTCTTACCTGTAAGTGGTCGAAGTCAGAAGTACCATACTGGACCCGTCTCAGTCGAAAACAACCTAGCTTTGTCTGTGGAGTTCCTCACGATGACCTTTTTAACCAAAAGTCCTGTCTGCCTACGTAAGATACTTCATCGCTCCCAGAAACAGGTGTGGCGACCGATGGCTTGAACAACTCATGCATGTATGCAACAAACGGGTTCGGTCGTTCGTTCGAAATCTCGGCCGGCAGCACCGTCTGTTGTAGGCACTTGGGTCAACTGATGTCCCGAGTATCGATACCGAGACATCGAACTTGATCTGTTCATCGATGATATTTTTGTCCAGTACTATGTCAAATCACTTGATGAGCCTATTTGTAACATCGCTCGATGTAGTAAACCTACTTGGTTCTAGGATAATAGAGGTAGGACGCAAGGCTTGATCAAGATATTTCTGGACGTAATAGGCAGCGCAAGGAACCTATTTGTCTTCAAGTTCGAAGCTCTGACATTCAACATCAACATTCCGCCCTAGCCGTGGAGCTGACGAACTGCCAGCCGTATTTCTTCCGTTCGTGGTGTCTGTGTAATACCCGGTTTAAATAGCCTCCATCTTTCCACAGTCCTTTTTTTGTTCTTGCCATGATCTTCTTAGGCGCCGCTGCGTTTCTGTCTTCTGCTCTCCTCCTATCCGCACGCAATACGACTTCAAAGCGGGGCATGGCGTTCTCGGCGGCAGAGACACCGGGAGACATCATTAATGCCAACCAGACCAAAAGTCAGATTAATTGGCAATACGATTGGGGCAGCATCCCTCCAGAGTATTTGGTTATCGATGGAATCGAGTACATCCCAATGCAATGGGGATCTGCCAACATTGAGGGGTTCGCCGAAGCAGTACAGAAACAAGGGGCCAAGACCATTCTAGTGTGTCGTGCTAACTTCGATCCTGTGGCGAGAACCTTATGTTGAAGAAGGCGTTCAATGAACCTGACTTCGATCAAGAGTCAAATATACAGCCTTCAGAGGCCGCTAGCCTCTGGAAAAAATATCTCGAGCCTATGAAAGCGAATGGTATTCGTCTCGGTGCCCCCGCAGTTACATCAAATGGTCAACCATGGCTAGCGCAGTTTATGCACGCGTGTTCTGGTTGCTCTGTTGATTTCATTCCTTTGCACTGGTCGGTCTGACGAAGGATGATCCTCAATATGCTGACTAATTATAGGTATGGCGACGGAGTCGAAGGTTTCTATAACTACATTTGGCAAGTTCATGGTACCTATCCGAACACCTCTCTCTGGGTCACGGAATTTGCATCGACGTCGTCGAACGCAGATGGTGAGTTTGATTCGTGCTTGTCTTAATCGCGAGTATGTAACTGCTCGCAGAGGTCGCCAATTTTCTGAATGCATCAATTGCGTACATGGACACATTACCCTGGATTGAACGTTATGCCTGGTTCGGTTATTTCGTGAGTCCACCTTGGAGACTTCTACTTTGAAAAGATGCATATATTGTATGTACAGCGGCCAAGAGATACCGGAATCTATAGTAAGTCGTTTTCTTTCATCAACAATTTCTTATGAAGCGGTTTTGTAGACCTTCTTGGAGCGGACGGTAGCCTCAACACACTCGGGCAGATATATGTTGGGGCCAAGACTGTTCATACTCAAATTGTTTCTCAGGCACCCACCAAAACATTTACTTCTGTCAATGGTGCGGACAACCCAACGCAGGGTCTTGTCACGACGTTTCCTTCATCTCCCAACAGTGCCCCCCGAGGATATACTTTCTTTGGGGCAGAAGGATGCCAAGCCCTGGGCTTTGGCTTTGCCGTTCTTGCATCCCTCACTGGAGCGGTTTGGACCTTCTTTTAACCCAGTTCGCATTCACAGTCATGTTATCTCCATTGGCACATAGATATGTTTCATGGTGCCAATCTTCTACTTACTTGACTCGGCCATAAGTAAGTAATGAGAATAATCTACAGATCGCATACATTATCGACAGTCACTATCTGATATACATAACACTAATTATTCAGCTATTCTCTTGCGAGCCGAGGGTTCGGACGGACGTTCTTCCACAAGGCCGATAGCATCAAACGTCACGAGTATGGCACAGTGCGCTACCGCGAAAAGGTAAGTCAAGAAGTACCAGAGTACTTGACAACATCAATGCCTAGCGGAATGACGTTGTCAATAATATCTCCGGGACCCGAAAGGTGACGGTTAGATGGAAATAGGCAAGATTCTGTAGCTCTCTGTATGCATGATTATGACCATGCAATATAAGGGAAGAACATTTCAGTCGCCTGTCTATAGTCCTTGGTTATAGTCATTAATCTCAAGGAAATTTGAGAGATCTGCATATTCAAGAATGAAAATTACTTTTCCGAATTTGGCTGCTGACCAAGCATGCATTGAGCTGGGATGGCCGGTGGAAACGAAGAACACACGCGACCATGAAGGCGATTGTAAGCCTCTCATTACTCGCTATTGCGCATATAGCCCTGGCGCATGGCGACCATGGGGGACAAGTAGGTGCCAAGCCTGGTGAGACCATCAAACAGTATGCTCAGCGACACGTATGTCCCTGATTTTACATGCCGTAGTTCAATTCATGAATCATATCATCTAGATGTCTTCAGAGCATCACATGTATGCTTCAGTCACCCAATGCGTCTCAATGGCCTAATTCTTTGTACAGTGACTCTTTTGACACACGAAGCTTCTTCATGCTGCATGATTTGAATCGGTTCGTGGCTGTGTGCATCACCTGTCCTCATATAGCCTCATATCTGACAGCGATGGATATTGGGAACGAGACGAGATAGAAGCCGTGTACGGTGTTCACCATGTGTACGCTACGAAGAAATCACCGGTCGGTTCTGCACGTTTCAATGGATTAATTGACTAAGTTAAGTTACAGGATGAAGTGGCACACCAAAAGAAAGCAGATCATATCGTTGACACTGTTCTTCGGCTATTGGATCTAGACCACGACGGGCGTGTCTCTCCGGAGGAGCTGGAAAAGGTTGGTTTGGATGGCCTCCCTAACTTTGATGACCTTGGTGCTGAAGGTCATCATTACGACGTCGAGAGCGGTAAGCGACATTGGTGGCATCTACATGTATAGTGAAATATTCAAATGTTTGATGTCAGAATTCTTCCTGCACCATGAAGGTCAGTTAAGATATTCCCTTAGTTCTCGAACGCTCATGCGTCTCCTGTAGAACAGTACCACTCAACGCCAGAAACTCAAACTGACGAATCGTACAACCACCCCGAGGATATGGAGCACTTTGCTGCCCATGAACGTATCGAGCGTGAAGAAGCAGAAAGGGAAGCTAAGTTCCAAGGGATTTCCGTCGAGGAAGTCCTTCAAGACCACCAACACGTTGACTCCCCGCCTCCAATCGCTGCCTCTGAGAACAACAACTCTGGCACGGATCCATCTCATCCACACGGAGAACAGATTGAGGTTGTACCTCCGGTGCAGGAGCCTCCGATTCCCAAAGTAACTCGCGTACCACCACCCGAGAAACAAGATCCCAATGTCCGTTTTAAAGACGCCCCAGCGGAAGCGAAACGTAAGGGAGATTGGGGAGAGGGAGGTTACAGAGCACCTACAGAACCCAGTGATAGGCTAAGGAGGAACTTACCTTATAAGGTGTGTCGATCTGGTTTCATCGCCGCAGAAGGCTGAATCGCTGACGAGCAGAACCGGATGCAGTATAAATTCCGTCGCAATTGGGGTGACTTCTAGACTGTTCTGACACACATGCTTGGGTGAATTGTTCTACCATCACTAAGGTTGGGTTGTACCCAATAATTCTGCAGTTGTAACAGCTCAGAGAATATGATTCCCTAATGTTTGAGCCAGTCTTTTTGTATCCCATAGCGTTATCCATAATCATCCTCGGTTCTCGTGGTCGCAAAAACTGAATCAATAATCATATTGAGGTATCATTAAAGTCGGGGAATATGTGTCGTGAGGAATTCATTACTGTCAGATTCATCGTCCATCAAACATGTCATCCAAGATACCCTGCTCTACCACTTCCCAATCGACATTTCCTCCACTAGCGTACACGCTCTCATATGAAGTGATGCTCACATTAGAGAAGAATGGAATCAACTCCCGAATACTTTCAATCTGCCGTAATGTATTCAGCATCGGACGGCGTAGGGAGTGTTGATCCGTTGAAGTCGTCAACGAATTAGGCACTGTAACTCCATTCGCACCACCCTGAAATGACGTACGTACGTCAACAACATGCACAACCATGGGACGAGAGAAAACATACATCAACGGGAAGAGCTCCTGCAATTTCGGCGAGTTGGTCCATCATGGCTTCGGGGAACCAGTTATCAGGACGGTATATTGCGTCAACAGTGTCAGTTACAAAGATCCATTGATGTCTGAGTATAATAGTGAAGTTAGAACTTGCGCAGGTTGGTTGCCAAGGGCTTACATTTGGAACTCAGTGGTTTGTAGGACAAGCAATAAGTCTAGGCATTTGCTCGCCGCGAGGACCAGTTGTAAGTCCTCTGACCCATCGGAAGGCAACGTCGTTACGGCTTGCTCAAAGATACGATACTGAGTAAAGATGGCAAATCAAAAATTAGGGAATCAAACAAAGACAACAACCCACTAGTTCCGTTAAGAGCACAGGCCAGAAGCTTGTCATGTTATTTGGTGAAAGCCGACATAATAACACCCGAATGCATAGGAAAACTTCACACTGTACAATGGGGGCCGTCACGTTTCTGAAAATGTCAACCAGCTTCTCTTGGATTGTTGGAAGTTGCGTCAAGAAGTGGTTCTTCTCTCCGGCGAATAAAACAAAAGAAAGTCTTCGGACATTGAGAGACCGTAGTAGCATTTCGTACTCCCGATTTGTAAAGATGTTGGCCGAAGGAGCTGTTGCTACTTTAGCTACGAGACCAGTCAGCTTCTACTGAAGCATCCCAAGTTAAAGCACATACAAAGTAACTCAGGGAAGGCAGCTTTGTCAGCGTCGAACAAAACTTTGACAATAGGGGTCCAAGGCTCTGCGACGCATGCAATGCAATTGAATAATCTGCTATCGTATAGTAACTCTGATACTGGCGTCTTCCAGGCTTTGATAGCGGATGGAATTTTGGCCATCGCTTGTATGATTGCGAGGACAGGTGGGTCCAAATCCAAGGGCCTAATGATACCTTGTGTTAAGCCGTCGAATATGGCATATAGGCAATGCAGAGAGACCTACCTTGTCCTTCCTCTCATTGCAGGATTTACAACATAATAAATGATGTTGTTACACGCTGAAAGTATCTTGTCGTTATCTATCAGGAATTTGCGCAGATTTGGTAAGACAGAGGACGCCACAAAACTATTGATCTGTGAAATGTTCATGGTCAGTGTACACTTGACCTTTGCCAAATTGGAACATCACTTGTGAAATCAATTCTATCGAAGCCCCAGGTTTGACTGAATCTGAAGGAACCAGCATATTCGTGTCCTGTTTCTCATCACTCTTGTGGTCTAGGAGAAGACCAATTGTCAAGAAAATAGCTGTATCTAGGGCAAAAGTGCTCCTTACCTAGTCCAGGAGAAGGAGAAATTCGGTCATTGTTGCTAAGGGATTCTTTCGTAGTACGACGTATCCAAGATCCCTGGTCATATGAGCGGCCGACAAACATTACGCTAGAATCTAGAAGTTTCCCGAAATTGTCCTACATGACGAAGGATGAGAAGCCGAATGTTCTAGAAATCTGTAAAAACGCACCTGCAACTCTTTACGTATTCGACGATCTTCCATAATCGTTGTCTGAGAGACTTTTTCAGACAACACAGTGAGGCAACTAGTTGCAAGGTCAGCTGATATTCACGACTGGGAGTGAGTACTTTACCTGAGAGCTGCAAAGTTATGGATCTTGAAATCCCGTGTACTTCCGACAATGTCTTTAATTAGTTGTAAGAAACGGCCCCATACTTGTATGGCTATCGGGCCTTCTAGTCGACGTAGATAATTTTCAAGGAATTTGAAAAGTACCCCTTCGGTCCTGAGGGGAGAAAGTGAGAAAAACCTCCAAAAAATGTTTTGTCATGGTCTTTACAGGTGCGGATTTATAGCTTGTTTCCTGCTCCTCTCGTTCACAGCTGCTAAACGGCAAGAAATACTCTCGCAGATCATGTGCACGGCGTTCTGAGCACTAGCAACAAGCACGTCAACCAGTTCAAATGCAGCGTCTGGGGAAGAGCTCGTATCCTGAATAACGATTAGAAAACTGTGGACTTGAACGAACAGGATGACAAGAGCGCCTACAGAAGTTCTACTCCAACAGTCCACAACCGATTCAAAAACCTCGATAGCTTTTACGCGGAACAAGTGCTCTAGAACTCGACGACACCGTACGCGCGTCCGATTGTAGATCAGGGATAGCGAGTCATCTCTTGATGTCCATATCGATGGCGTAGTCCAGGGAAGCGTTGCCCAAATCGAGTACAAAACCCGAACTCCTTCGTCAAGACACCGATATGCCGGTGAGCGAGCCTTGAGATAACGACCCATAAGAATGAGGCACGTAACATGAATAAGATACTCACTGTGAGCGTTTCTTCGGAGATTTGTTGTGTACTTTCTGACCCAAAGACATTAGACACGTAACCCAACAAACCGCTGTTCTCATTCCCAGCTTTATCTTGCGGGATAGATTGCTCTTCTATTGAGCTCAGTTCCGCAGTATATGCGAGACTGAGTAATATCATTCGCTCCAGACCGTTGAGAAGCATGATCATCTCTGCGTCTGTGACGCTCAAGGAGAAATCCTGATTAAAGTCCTGTGCTTGCAACGAAGCAACACGTATGTCCTTCAGCGACCGGGTTAATTGCCGACATAGACAATCATTTAAAGGGCTAACAACAGCCTGGAGTGCTGGTTGAAACTGTGGCACGGCCATGAGTATGAAGTCAAGCCAATGCTGTAACACAGGGCGGTTTGGTCGAACGGCAATGCCATCCACAAGAACCTGTATCAGCAAGGAATTCACCGAATACTGCCGAGTTTCGGGTTCAGTGTCGTGACCCGGTAAACTAGTGGGACTGCTGCCCTCGTGCCTATGCGCTTGCAATGCTGTTGAATCATGAGATGTTGAAGCAGAGATTAGCGAGTGTAACAGATGTAAAAGCTTATTCTGAAGATCGAGGCGGTTCCAGTGAACACAAAGATAGAGCTTTCCAATGACGATGGCTTCCACTCCATCAGCAATGCCATCGACATCCCCACGAGCGACGACAGCCTGGAGCAGGTCTATAGCTGTAGACTGAATCATGGCGTTGTTTGGGAGCATGGTTGGGGCCCATGATTGATCTGGCTCAGATTGAATAAATCTAAAAGGACTCAGATGGTACCTAGGGTTAAAAAGAGGAATGTACCGTAGGACTATCTCAATCAGGGCATCGAGGTAGCTCACGTTTGGATCAGATATACCACCTTGATAGTATGTGAGAATGGGAATGTAGATTCATCGTATCTACTCACTAGCTTCAACTCTTTGAACAAGACCTGTATGGTGTGAACGTCGGATTGGGGTTGCTTTGGCGGTCTTTGCAAAACCCTGTCCTCCAAAGCGAATGATGGACAGAAGCAGATCAAGGAGATGATTCATGTAGCGCTGGTCAAAGGGATATTCATAGAGGAAAACTTGGATTTCTCTTCCATTGACTTTTGCAGTTGAAAGAATTCGTCGCACATTCTGATCCAGAAGCTCAAACAAAATCGGATCCAAGACACTAAAGCACATTTGGACCGTCAGTTCCTGTGACTCTCATGATGCAACGTACCGTAGATAGGACCTCAGACTGCATCGCATCCAAGTTTCACCAATGCGCCGTAAGTTCGGGTCATCGCTTTTCAAAGTCTCAAGCACAATCATCATTGGCACCTTGAAGCGGAAACCAGGAAGAAAATTATCCTCTATCAGCATCTCGTCAGAATGCGTTTACTTTAGGCAAGGGAATACACGCCTGTCAACCTCCACAAAACGCCGAAGGCTTCAAAAGACTCGCTTATGTTTCGAGATTGTGTAGAGGTCATTGTTTGAGCGACGACCGATTCGACATGCGAGCGCATCGTCGCAGCCTCTAATGACCAGATGAGATTAACAGCTCGGACATGATACATCGCATAATCTGCGCCGAGGTATTTAAGCAGTTTAGTGACCAATGTAAACATGGTCGGCCTATTATCAATGAAAGGCCTGGGAACCAGATTGCTATTTTGGTGCAACGCAACGACAAGCGAAACACTTCGGTCGACTATTGTGAAATTTGCAGACTATATATATGCAACGGCAAAGTTAGATTACTATGGCTCTCGTAGGCTGATGTACCAACCTCATGTTCTAGCTCCCTCAGAATCGCTTGGAGCCACTCGTCAGGATTCCAAGCCAATGTAACCAAGGCTGTAAGTCTACTGGATATACTGTTGAGGAGTGAGAGACTCAGGGAAAAGACCTCTCGGAGAACAGTGATATCTGAGGAAGAAGTGGTCAATGCCTGGGCGCAACAACGAGTGATAGTTGTTAGGCTTTCGAAAGCTGAAACGAAAGGCACAGCAAAGGAGTCGGAAGTAGATGCAGGTATATTTATAGGATCAACGCCGTAGAAACTACAAGCGAAGAGGTAGGGTCGTTGTGTCGTCCGTTTCGCCTCAATTGGGCCCGTCATATCTGGTCGTTGCATCAAAGCAGAATGTGGTATATGCTGTAACATTTCTTCTTGCAGCAGGAGAGCTTCTTTTATCATGGGAGATGATACCCTGGAGACATCACCTTGGACCTGGACCTATATCTTGTTCAGTATCGTGGCACGAAGAAGGGGACGAAACCTGTTACGTCTATGAGATCTAATACAGCTGCAAAAATTATGGGGAAGTGTATCGTCTGTATCTCATCATCTTGTGAAAAGGTTTTGAGTAGGAACTGGGCCATACGTATTGCCTGAAGGCAGTTTTCTGAGTGTCGGATATCCATACTTCAAAGTGAACACATGCAAACCTCAATGTCCTTCCTGTCTCCAGTGACTTCAGCAAACACAACAGTCAAGAGCTGTTTCCAGAGGATATGAGGTTCGACGGCCTCGTATAAGGTGCTGGCTGTCATTGTTACCTGAACAAAACACATTTTCAGCACGGCATGTGACTGAAGGAGGCATTAACTAACGTCTTCGCCTCCATCGGAAGGGTTGTCGATAAGGTTCTTTATAGCTTTAAAAGCATCATAGACAAGAACATGGGAGAGAGCTGCACCAATCTCCCACTTGTCTAAGAGGGATATGAAGATTTTGAAAGGTCTCGACTCCGCGTATTCCCCTGAGGGCGAAAACATCTCATTCTGAGGGTGGTCAGACGATTTGATGCTTCATAGGAAACTTGGCACAGCACCTTTAAAGTTGAATAGACAAGATCCAACCCATATGTTTTCAAATATTCTGTTTGGTGTTCACTTTTCTCATCAGGGCCGAGAAGCCAGGTATAGAGACGTCGATTTAGAGATAGGTCGCGACGAAGTACCACTCCAGAAGCTGCACGCATTAGAATTACGCGATCCTCAACCTGTGCTTTCCTCACTGCTGTGCTATCCGCGCGCAGCGACTGCAAAAGCAGGTCGAGAGCTCCTCGCCGTACCAGGAGATTTTCGTCCTCGAGAGCTGCTGCAAACGCACGGATCATCAGGCCGATGTCCTTTCCAACGACCTGCGTTATATCTGAGGCTGTTTCAATAACTACCCATAACACGGATGGATATCAGTATACCTTCATCCGCGTTTAGACGAGGTAGCCGCCGTGCAAGGTAATTAAGAGACGTTCCGCGAGCAGTCGGTGTCGTGAGCATCACCAGCCATATATTTTGGAAGAAGAATGACGGAGAGACGGTTCCCGACAAGCGATCAAGCAGATTCAATACCTGGTTTGATATGTGAATACGATTTCTTACAAGCCAAAGAGTGTAATAACACACCTTATCAAAGAATTCTGACGTTTCTTCCTCTAGGCCAGGGAGCAGCGCGAGGATAAAGGACTTCATGACGGGACGTAGTCCAGACTGCAATGGCAAGTAGTGCGTGTCAAACAAGTTCAAAAGTGTGGGCTGTGATGCAAGATCAATGTTCTGATCGACGTACAAACATCCCTTACACACCTTGACAGACGTAGCAGCATATTCAAAGAATGGAAACAATCCAGACGACCATATTGGCAAGTCCACCAGGAGTCCTTCAGGCTGTGCAAGATGAATAATTGCTGACCGGTAATGAGGGACTCACTTACTCCAAGTACTGACAATATGTGCAGGTACACGTCTAGAGCACGCTGATGTACCCCGGTTGGAAGTGCGGGATTTAAACATTGTGAGAGACGTTTAGAAACAATTAGTTTGCGTGGTATCTCTTTGAATTGCATGTATGATTGAAAGGTCTGGGAACGGGTAGACAGTTTTGTCAGTAGAAACATTGCACACATACAGAATTCGACTACCTTAAGAAGTTGCTTCAGGAACGCAATGAAATCGGCCCATTCATGCACGTTGTCGAAGGAGTTTAAACATTTCTCCACCTGCTGGGTGAATTTCTTGTATTTAGGGTCAGAAGCAAAAGCTTGTTGTGCTACAGGTAGCCAAGAGTCGTTCTTGAGACCAGATCTCGAAAGTGTAAGATTGACGAACCACGTTCACTCGCCCTCACTGATATGGGTGCAGAGCCTTTTATGGTCTTTCCTGGACCTTGGGTGGTAGAATTCATATGTAAGGATCTCAATCAGTCGACCAGCGAGAAAATGCGTTTAGAAGGGGCGAAGGAGCTGCAAAGCAGCCTGCGAGATGTGCAAGTAAGTACGTTGTCACCTCGTTCTTGCCGAAAAGACGGACACGTGACATTACACGTCTCCCATTTTTGGAATGACGACACTCAGCTTGGCCAACGCCGAAGTGAAAATAATAATGAACACGTATTTAAGGTCTAATAAGACAAGGATGTAAAGTGCAGCGAAGCATAGGAAAATAAATACTGTAGAACTATCAATTCATGATCCAGGTGTTACCACCGAGTCACCTTCGGACTGAGTAGCAGTAACAGTGTTTCGCATCTTAGTCTGAGGTCGAGCAGTTGTTTGTGGCACATCCGGAACTGAAGACCCAGAACGGGAGGGGGCAGCAGAAGCAGCCAGCGATGACATTGCCTTCACCTTGGCTTTGCTTTTGACTGGTGCCGATATTGAAACCGCCGATGAACGAGGGACACCTGACAACCGGTCTTCACCAGGTTTAGGTACATTCGAGGCATATTCCGACTCCTTTTCTCCTACCCATGTCGTTGCAAACCATCTTCCACCAGCGATTCCCCGAATTTCACGTCTGGCCATCCGCCAGTGCCTCACTTTCTTCTTGCTCTTGTCCAAAGGCAGAACGGGAGCAAATCCGGTTGGGATTTTCGGAGCTGGTTGCACCGGGAATGGTTTGGTAGGAAGAGGGTATTGTGGGAGTGGAGCATCTTCAAGGTTTGTTTCCTCTGTCAACGGAATTGGCGCT
Source organism: Termitomyces sp. T69sscA (assembly GCA_017657225.1). Taxonomy (NCBI): domain Eukaryota; kingdom Fungi; phylum Basidiomycota; class Agaricomycetes; order Agaricales; family Lyophyllaceae; genus Termitomyces; species Termitomyces sp. T69sscA. The sequence goes on from JAGGAQ010000017.1 coordinate 87,012, forward strand.
AGAGTGCCGGTAAGATCGGTCCCTTCAGGATCGGGGGAAACAGCATCGAACTGTATGGTGACTGGTGAGGACGCTGCTGTCCCCGTGTGTGCTGAAAAAAAAATGAATTTGGTATTACAAGAAGTGGACAGATATCTTTAAGAACCTTCGGATAGCCCGCCAGTGTCGTCTAGAAGAGGAACTACAGTCTTCAGTCTAAGGGAAAACATTGCTTAGCGAGAACGTCTAAGAAGTTGTAAAAGTATGTACTTCGTTGGCACCATCTTTGTACGCTTAATGGACTTCTTTGGAGCTTTTGTCGGTGTTCCCACTTTTGATTGACCAACCGGAGCACTGACACTCTGCTTGACATTGGAATCGTGGGGTCCTGACGGCGTAGCTTCAAACCATGTCACCGTCGGAGCAAGCTCAATGGGCCCTGACGTATTCGTCATAGCTTTCTCTTGTGCCTTCCGTTCGTCTTCCGCTTGACGCTTCTCGCTCTTTCGAGGTTTCCGCTTATTAGAAGCTCTCTTCTTCGCTGCGCCCTCGCCTGACCGAGATGGGTTTGGAAGCGCAGTCACAGGCACAGGCTTCATCAGTTCGTCTTCGTCGTCATCAATGAGTTGGTCTTCTTCCTCCTCCACTTCGTCGTACTCGTCATCAGTAAGATTCTCCGGTCGTCGGGGTCGAGGCCAGGCAGGAGGTACTTTGCTTTTGTTACGACGCCCACTACCAGAAGCCTTGGACTGAGGTGGAGGAGTCTCTTCGTCTTTAAGAGTAGAAATTTCAGGAGCATCCATATCTATGTCTTGGTCCATGTCAGAGGTTTGTGTTATAGGATCGTAAGAAACCCAAGGCGATACACGAAACATTGATACTGCCAGTGGCTTGTTTGCATGTATTACATGACGAGGAGTCGCCGTAATTGACTACATACGGGCACAAGTATGTATGTCCAAGTTATAATTATGCTCATTGCAGCCAATGGCTTGATCACTGACTCGGATTGTCTGAAATAATTCCCCACTTATAGTTATACATATTGTGATGACATGGCAATGTAATGTCGCGAATCATTAATCATGTCGCAGAAGGAATTTCGATTTCTCTTCAATGATGGATCACAATCAAGTACAAATCTGCTCTGATTCGTCTTCATAACCTGTCCATTTACCCAGCTCATCGTTGATGACCATCACGTGAGTGTCGTAGTAGATATGGGCTGTTGGCTTCAGATCGTCCCAATGTACCAATGCTCCTTTTTCGTTTCGCTCAAAATGAGTGCCAAGAACAGATGTCTTGCCTGCCAGACTGTTCTTCGAGGCAACACAGGCACCACAGTTCCTACACCTGTACCGAGTCTTGTATGGCTTCGCCGGAGGTACAAAGAAGTCGAGAACTTCGTCATTAGGTTGTTTGTGTGTCCATGTGAATGACGCAGTGGGGAAGTGAATTGTGTGAACAAAAGGGGCTCCTGTAAGACAAAATGACAATTTAGCACCTATACCAAGATAAGAATGTTACTTTGCCATACCTGAAAGTCTTTGGCAATTGGTACAGTGACAGTATGCACGAAGGATGGGAGGGCCAGTGACTTCGTATGAAATAGAACCGCAAAAACATGCTCCCTTGTAAACCTGGGACATGCCGGTGAATGGTCGATATTGATAGATGAGGTATTCACATAATACATAGATCAGGGGTGGGAAACTGGCGCTCCGTTCCGAAGCACATAACGCTAGAGTACTTGAGTAACCAGTAAGGACGGCCGAACGCGTTCCGACATCCCGAAATCAGTGCACAAGAAGTAGAAATTGAGGATAGCGAACACCGCGGTATACATGGTTCAAATGGAAGCTGTTCTCTGCTATTTCAGGAGTCCACGAAAGTTTAGAACGGGGTTTGCTCGTTCTTCCTCGTGATGTCACGAAACAGCCAGCGAGCGATAAAAATCAAAGTTCTGTGTATGTGTATGAGAGTGCTCCAGCGTGCAAAACAATCCTAGTAGACGCGAGCGCTGTACATAGCCTGCGGTAAGGTCAGAGTGTTCTCATCAAATGACTGGTTGTCAGTGTTGATCACAGTTTTGCGTCACAAGACACAAGAAAGGCTGCTTTGAGGACATTGACGCGAGTAATGTAAAAAAAACCCTTTCGACCCAGAGCAGTGGCATATGTAGCCGTGATTATGGAAAACAGCTCCCTAGGACGCGGCCCGCTGGTTATGAAAACTGAAAAAAAGAAACGGACGATTTTCGTTACATAATCAACTGCCGAATTTCTCCGCTGCCGGAATCCGATACATTTTCCTAACTCTCGTTTCATTGAAAAGTTTAGGTGCGGTAGGTGGTTTCAAGTACACTCGATTGAAGAAGTTTCAATGCATTTGTTACTCTAGTGCCCTTTGTCAAGGACACTTGGCCTCTTAGATCTGTGAACGGACGAGGCAAAAGACCATGGTTTCACCAACTGTTAATGTATGTCACCTGTTTCTTTTTGTGAATATGAGCAGAGATTCAAGGTCTGAAAATCAGGTTGTTCGGTACTCTGCGCTTGCTTTTGGTGTCGTATACGGCTTCTATCACCGCCGCACACTACAGGAGCGACTCGACCAACAAAAAGTGGAGCATGCCATACACGAACGGAAACATCTAATTGCCGAGGCAAAGGAGGCTTGGAAAAGGAAGAATGAGGCGAAAAGCTCGACTGGTGCGTCCTTGATTCCCTCCGCAGTATCCCAGTAGCAGCCACGCTGGCGGTGGGATACCAACGTTTCACCTGAACTAACAGTTCATTTCTTGTAGTGATCACAGACCCAGAAGACCCCCGATTCGACCTAGAGAAACTCTTGCTTTCATTTGAGAAGGCATCATAGTAGACCTGTACGCTCAGTGGCAAGTGTATAGATTGGTTTCCATGAACAGTTTCTCTTTGCGCGCCACCCGCGCATTCCTCTCCTTATGTTGTGCTAGTCACCTAATTAGATATCTCTGAACTTCTACATGCGACCACCATGAGAACAAGGACTAGTATGATCTGAGTTGTAAGGCATTCAATGCTGAACACAACCGTGAGAAATGTCGCGTCGCGTCAATTTGGTTTCTTCGCCGCCCAAGTTCAACGTTCAACGTCAACCTCTATCAGCAACCACCATTCTTTGATTTTGCTTTCATTTCTACTTTCGGACACTAACTCAAAGGCGCCGGTTCTCATAAAAGACAAACATGAAACCTCAGGTTGAGGAGGTCGAAGATGATCTTGCGGCAGAGGAGGAGAACAAGCTCATCAACGAGGTCCGTTAACGCGCTACCAGATTTCGCAACCTTATTTATCTTGATTTTTTGACCTCCAGGAGTATAAGACTTGGTGAGCTCTGTTGACAGATCTTTTCTATCACGCGGCATTTTACTCAAGTGGGATGCCTTAGGAAGAAGAATGCACCATACCTCTATGATGTTGTTATAACTCATGCTCTCGACTGGCCAAGTCTGACTTGTCAATGGTTCCCAGACAAAGAATCGTCAGTTTCCTTGTGTTCACACCTTTTCGTCCCTCAATATTACTATTCTTTAGACCCCAGAACAAACCCTACACCACACACCGTCTCCTACTCGGCACACACACATCAGGGCAGGCCCAAGACTACCTCCAAATCGCGACGGTCCAGATCCCAAAACGCGATGGGCCCACTTCAGGCGGGGACAAACTCGACTCAGGCGACTATGATGATGAACGTGGCGAGTTGGGTGGTCACACCATCCCCGCCGCACCGCGTATTCAGATCATTCAAAAGATAAATCATGCGGGTGAAGTTAATCGTGCGAGGTACATGCCTCAGAACCCAGACCTCATTGCGACGAAGGCTGTTACGGGCGAAGTGTTGGTTTTCGACCGTACAAAGCACTCAAGCGATCCCGAAAAGGGAGGAGTGTGCAAGCCAGATATCAGGCTCGTTGGGCAGAACAGGGAAGGGTAGGTTCTTGGTGCTAGGGAATGCCTTGGAAAATTACCCACGTCGTTTTTACTGCAAGGTTTGGACTGGCTTGGAATCCTTTAAAGAGTGGGCATATCCTCGGCGCGTCTGAGGATATGACAGTCTGCCATTGGTATGTGTATTTCATCTTTCTATGGAAGTACAGCCCAATCACGAATGCAGGGACATCAACTCGTATACTAAAGCCAATACGACAATTGAACCAACTACAACTTTCAGAGGTCATACTTCGGTTGTCGGAGTACGTTCTCTGTCTTTCCCTCGGCCTTTTGTAGCTCAAATGAATACAACTTAGGACGTTGATTGGCATGCGACAGATGAAAACATCTTCACCAGCGTTGGTGACGATAAAATGATGATGATGTACGCTGTCTCTCCGATGCATATTTACAATATGCTCATCCGTGTAAAGATGGGATAAGAGGAATTCTTCAAGTCCTGCAATGAAAGAGCAGGCCCACGAACAAGAAATTCTTGCCGTCGCGTTCAGCCCTTCTACACCTCACCTGATCATTACGGGCAGCGCAGACAAGGTATATTACCTGAATGTCCACTTGCGCGAGTGTCTTTAGACTAAATGGCGGTGATAGACATGTATTCTTCATGACATGCGAACACCTGGAAGGGTGCTGCACGTCTTCGAGTCTCATACAGATGAAGTTCTCCATGTTGCATGGTCACCACACAGTCCGAGCGTCTTTGCCTCTGCATCTAGCGACCGCCGCATTAACATCTGGGATCTGTCTCTTATCGGACAAGAACAAACTCCAGACGACCAAGAGGATGGGCCGCCAGAGCTATTGTTCATTCATGGAGGTATTTGACGTTCATTCGAAATATGGTCAACACCTTATTAAAGATTATCTCTAGGACACACGGCGCGCCCGACGGACTTTTCATGGGCGCCAGGTAAAGACGAGAACTGGACAGTCGCAAGTGCTTCTGAAGACAATGTCGTGATGGTCTGGCAACCGACGATGCGGGTGTGGGCTGGCGATGCGATCAAGATTGACGAAGAAGAGTTGGAGGCCGATGGTATGGAAGGTATCGAAAGTGCCCCTGCGGCAAGCGGATCTGGAAAGGGAAAAGGCAGCGCTAATGCAAGTCAGAGAAGCCAAAGCATGGATGTCAGCACCCCCGGAGACGACTAAGCTTTGCACCATATGTGTTGTGAGATAGGACGGCCCTTTTTCGCTGGGTATGATATTTAAGTACATGGTAGCTGATGATATACAAGTGGCACAGTTTTCCTATCATCTGCTGGAAAGCTCGTCTCCTTCCTTATAGGAAAATAATCCGAATGAGCTCGAATAGTACTGTCAGAAATAATCAGGAATGCATGTCACGGAATAGAGCATGAATGCTTACCTCCCCCACAAACGACAAATATAATAAGGCTCAGCGCATAAGCATTGATAGGAATCTTTTTCGCAAGCTGCTCCTGCCTTGATAGGTGCGTAGGTTTTTTGCCCGACCTTGCATCTTTTGCAAACTTGGCGTTTCGTTGACGCATCTCAAATTCAGTAGGCTAAAGGTCACCGTAGTTCAGATAGTTAGAAGTGAGCTAGAAGGTGAGATATACCATGATGATACACAGTAGACGTGCGACGCGGAAATTAGGAGGTCTGACTCTCGTAAGTAGATCTGACCGCGAACGTGGCAGTTGTAATGTCGGGCCGGGACCCGACGCACTGACAGCGTCACCAGCACATGACTGCGAAATCGGGACTCATTGAAGGAAGAGTTCTGACACGTGAAGACGTTGATACGTGAAGTTGGACAGTCTTACACAACAAAAAATGCAGGGACACAGGAAGAAACTATGCTCGATACAAGTACCAACTCATTCAAACATCTCTCTGTCAAAGTGCAAAGAAGAATTCGAACGTAAAGACTACAGGTTGACGCAATTAGACACATCCGAATGCCGACCCGATCACAACTATCCTCAAGATCACCTATCCATGGGCAAAGGCAAAAATCTAAAGGCAGCGCTACAATCTCAACAATCTCGTTTCAAAGCCAAGGAGAAATTGTCCCATGCTGCGCAAGTCTCTGAACAGCGCTCACATAGGAATGCAAAGCAGCAGCATTCCAAGGCATCTTCCGTAAATCTTTCTTCAAATAACTCGAACAAGGGAAAAGGAAAAGCGACCCCTGCACCACCACCTCGACGAACGACGATTCCGTTTCGCTCTACAGATACCATTCTTCTAATTGGAGAAGGAAACTTTTCCTTTGCACGTGCTCTGTTATGCGATCCACCGGCTGAACTATGTGATTTGCCTCCGAAAAACCTCACAGCGACTGCGTATGATACCGAAGACGAGTGTTATGAGAAATACGCAGATGCCCGAGAGATCGTGGCTTATCTTCGCCAGCGAGGCGCGCAGATTTTGTTTGGCGTAGATGCGACGAAGCTAGAGAAAACCGCGTCCTTGAAGGGAAGGAGATGGGATCACATAGTGTGGAACTTTCCTCACGCAGGTTCGGTTGCCTTGCCTTGTTGTTATGAAGCTCTTCCATGACCGTATCGCTTCGATGCTCTTAGGAAAAGGGATTACTGACCAGGATAGGAACATCCTATCCAACCAAGTGCTGATACTTGGATTCCTTAGATCGGCCTCCAAGGTCTTGTCACTTGGACCTGTACCTTCCATTACAACCCCGCGTAGACGAAAAAAAGCTGACGAGGATGGAGAAGAAGACGATGCAGAGGACGAGACGGCGCCTTTGGAGACAGAAGAGGGAGAGCAGTTCAAATTCATTACACCAAAAGAGGCCGTTAAAACGCGCGGGACTGTCCTCATCACGTTGCGGAATGTGGTGCCCTACACGTTATGGTTTGTCTGCATAAGTTTCTCGTGTTTGAAGTTATGAACTGGTTTCTTAAGGGATGTGCCACGACTTGCTAAAAAACCGCCGTTGCCAACAACGGGAAGTACCCCAGCCAATCCACGATATACGCTTTTGCGTTCGTTTGCCTTTGATCGAAGTGTGTACAAAGGATATGAGCACCGCATGACAAAAGGAACACGGGCTCATGGAACGGGAAGAACGGGTGAGGGAGGTGAGGATCGAACATGGGAGTTTTGTCTTCAAGACGAGTGATCTGCACAACAAGCTTATATTACCCGTGAGGATTGTGTGGTAGGAATGATTATATATGGATTATTCTATACACTAAGATGGGGGCGCAGTACCCGATGCTGCAGCGTCCTCTTCCAAACCCTTCTTCAATCCTTCCAATGTCCGCGCCAAATGACCTCCACTTGCCTGACTGAGGACTCCCGCTATTTGCATACCCGGCGCACTCAGCAGTCCGACAATTTGTGCCCTTAGTGTGTCCAATGTCGGAAGCTGCGACACATCCTTGATACCCGCCGGCAGGAAAACTTTCCCTTCAACAAGCGCACCCACAAGCTTTAGCTCGGGTTGGAGAACCCGCCGTTGGCGCTTCACTCGCCGACCTGGTGTTTCTGGGTCCGCGTTTTTCTCCTTTTGCTCCTTCTTAATCTCCTCAGGGGTCTTTGGTCGTCGCATAGGAACAGTACGCTCTAAAGAGCGTAGTATAGCATTGAGTTGCGGAGGATGGAACGATGGTAATAAGAGGACGGCAAAAGTGCCTGTAGAGTCGCCAATCATTGTGTCTACCTGGGCTAAATTGACTCCAGGGAATTCGCGTAGTGCAGCTCCAAAAATGCTGGTGCGAATGAAAGTGAGAGTGGGCTGAGGCTGAGGCTCAGAGGTGGCGGGAGTGGCAGCAGAGACGGGGGATGGGATGGCGCGATTCGAGGCGGTGATAATATCGCGACGCAGTTGTACTAGACGATTGGCGGAAAACTGATCGTGGTGAAGGATGAGAAGAGGACCGTCTCTGCTGCCGTCGAGAATTCTTCTGTACCAGTTGTACTGGAACGCCTTCTTGTCCTTAAAAACGCGTGGCAGCTTTTTTCCTGGCAGAATGTGGGCGGGCTTGACGGAAATGGCATATCCGCGCGATGCAAAAGGCGTCTGTGCCGTCGCCAACCACGACGAGCAGCGCGCTGGACTCAACATCGCCCAGCCAGGAAGTTTGTGAAAGATTTGCGGAGCGGCATTCGGAAGTCAACATTTCTTGTGACGCGTAACGGTCAGTCACGCCAGTTCTCCACTTCCCTCCTCAATCTGTGATTCTGTACAAGCATGTAAGGCGCTAACGATGTGCATAAAATTTGGTTTCTTACTTTGCATGATGACAGGGACGACGACGACGAGTTTCTATATGGAAGTTCCTCAGCACCGGCACCTAAACATGGTAAGAATCCTCAGGGATATTCAATTATTGGAGAGCTCTGTTGTTACTGCCTACAATCTTCAATGACATTGTTTTGACGTCTATTTTTTGTTTTTGTGTGATACGTCAGCTCCTCAACCGTGAGTTGTCAGTCATAGCCCTGTTGGAACGTTGAATATAAATGCTTGTGCAGAAGTCCATACGATGACCCCGTCGACTCTACGACTAATGGTGCCTTTCCGAATCCAGAACCGGACACAAACGACGACATCTTTGGTACACGAGAACATACGCGGACACCAGAGGCTCCCGTAAATGGTACATCTCAAGAGCAGGAGGAGGAGGAGGAGGAGGAGGAAGAAGAAGAAGTCGAAGTTGGAGACGAAAGTGACGAGGATGTGAGTGCTGCTGCTATGCTTCTATTCTTTGCCTGACTTGTTTTTGTCCTGAGGTGGAAATCATAATGGAGGCGGCACCACGGTCAATTGATTTTAGGTACTTGGTTCTCTTCTAGTCTGCACTCAGAAGGTTCATCTGCATTCAGGCAGGGAACCGGCCGAGGTCAAACGTCGAGGACGTCCAGCTCGTCAATCCCTACGCAACCCAGAGCAGGTAAACTTTTTCTATCACTTATACGTCCGCCGACTTAATTACACATTCCAGCCACCCAGTCCCTACTCACAACAGAATACACTCCAATCTCCCGAGGCGGACCTCCAGAAGCTGCTGCACACACTCCTGGACTTACCCATCCCCAAACCCCGTCTCATGGCCCTGGCTCATCCGCTGGTTCCTCACACTCCCAGTCACAAGCGCCCGGCGCGCAGTCCTCAGAGGCTGAAGTGCAATCAAAAGAAGACGACGGCGTAGATCCCTCCACTCTACCTCCCGTAACGGCACCACCATCCCGCCCCACCGTCGACCCGACCGTGACAGGTGTAATGGACGGCCGCTCCATTCTCGATTTCGACCTCAGTGCCATGTCCGAAAAACCGTGGCGGCGACCTGGCTCCGATATCAGTGATTGGTTCAATTACGGGTTCGACGAGACTTCGTGGGAGGCATACTGTTACCGCCGTCGCGACCTAGGCGAGCTCGCCAACGTGCTCAAGACAAACGTCATCGTATGTTCTCGGCATTCTTCCAAGATCATCAGCGGTCATATTAATTTGTCCGTACTTGATGTAGAACTTTGCGGGAATGCAGGAAGAGCAAATCACCGCGCTTCCGCCCGAAGTGCGACAGATGGTCATGACAGGCGCGAACGCTATGATGAATGGGGCTGCGAATACCGGTATGATGGGCCCAGGTGTGATGATGGACATGTCCGGAATGATGGGGCCCATGGGGATGGGCATGGACATGGGAATGGCCGGCGGAATGATGCAAATGCAGACCGACGGAACGGGGCAAATGCAGCAGGGAGTGACCAACGGGACGCCGGAGCAGGCCGCGCAAGGGAACGTTGCTGTCGGGATGATACAAGACGCTGGGTTCAATGGACAGCAGCAGGGAGACATGATGGGCATGGGCATGGGCAACGAATACGGGATGCAGGCACGGCTGCTTTTACGCTCTCTTTCTGGTTCGTGCTGACATCTTAATTGTAGCAACCGGCCCAGATGGCGCAGCCGATGTACCAAGGCATGGACGGACCACAGCAAGTCGTCGCGCCTGTACCAGTACCAGGAGGCCGGGGCGCATCTCCTGCGGCATATCGTGGGCGGGCACAAGGCATGAGCCGCGGCCGCGGTTTCCCAGGGCGGGGTCGTGGGCGAGGCGGATTTAGTGATGGTCGTACGTTGAACTACTCGACTGGATAATTACCAATTTTTTGACGTTGAAACCGTATTCCGCGTTGTTTGAACGCATACAGCGCCGCCACCAGTGCCCGTACGGCCTGCATCACCGCTTCCGCCAGGAGTCCCGACGGGTCCGCGAAATCAAAACAAGTACAAGGATCGCGACGGGAATGCGCCTGCTGTAGATGGGTTAGACTATGGTGGTACCAACAAGGACCTTGGGATAGGACGAACGCCCAGTGGCGAGCCAGACGAGAGGAGTATGAGCCGGTAAGTTGGCACACTTTTCTCGTCTCTAGTTGTTGAAAATGTTCGTCGGTGACAGGAAACGGAGGAATTCTCCTGGACTGGATGATAGTCGCAGCTCGAAGCGGCGTTGAGGAATGCAGAAGTATTCCCCTCAGTTTCATTAACTCTTGCGTGTATATTTCTTTATATTTCTGCTCTTATCCAAAATATCCCTTTGAATGTTTCGAAATGACAGACGATAGCAATGTTCAAAAGTACATAATATACAGAAATAAGACTTAGTTCCAAGCCTGAAATTAATAATAGTGTCAATGTGAGTATGTATCATGAAGTACGCGCCCCCGCCCTTCCACCGCCCGCTCTCCGTTTTCCGCCGCGCCCAGAGCGTTTCGAATTTCGTTTGAGGCGGCAAGCATTACAAAACCAGCGGCCGTCAGGAGGGACGACAAGGCCGATGCAAGCCAAATGAAACTATCAAGCACGATTAATTGATCGATAATTGCAATACCAAGCAAGAATAAACACACCCATTCTCTTTCGCACTGCGAGTCGTCGCACGCGATCATCTCGCCATAGCTAATGCCATTGCAGATACAATATCGTCTGTCGTCGCCGTCGCCCTCTCCGTCGCCCGTGTCGCCTGCATCTCCTGGTATACCCGGCCCAATAGTGGTGTTGACCGGTATGATTGGCATCGTCACACCACGCGACACCGGCATTCCCGGGCCTTCCAGCTGCTGCGCCAGGGGGGGGTTCCAGTCTTGTGCACCAGGGATGTTCTGGGACATGGCGTGGATATTGTACGTGCCAGGGTGGTGGTGTGTGCCATTTGGGACAGCGCCGTTCTGGTAGGGATGCGGGAGGGCGGTGTGATGGGACGATTGCGGAACACCGTACGCGTCGCGGCGCGAATTGCCGCTGTGCCCGTTTGGGTGCATGCCGTTTTGGTCGTATGGATCACCCGCGTGCGGAGTGGCGCTGCGATTGCCCGCAGAAGGTCGGGAGCGTTTTGACCCAGTCGCGGGATTGTTCCCGCGCGCACTGGCCGCGCCGGCGGCACCGCGGTAGGACGGGTTTCCGTTTGTCTGTGGAAGGACGTGGGAGGTGACGGAGACGAGTGATTCGGAGGGAGAGGCAAGACGGTCGGTTCTGGAGACGGAAGATCAGAGTATTGTAGACATGTCGACGGGGGAAAACACACTTTTTCGCTCGAGCTCGAGAACGGGGATTGAGTTCATTCTTATCTTTCTTGGGCGACCGCATGATGTCGAGGTCGTCGTGCTGCAGCACCCGCTGCCGCTTCTTTGCCGGACTGGGGTCCGGCGCGCTGGTCAGCAACGATCCATATCCGCCCCGTCTTCTCCGGGTGTTCTCTGGAGGGAGAACAGGCATGAAAGATCGCGCTGAGACGTGGGGATATGTGGTCTTCCTGTCGAGGGTGGATGGGTCAAAGTTGGGGATGTGTTCGGCAAGGTTCCTGAGGTGGGATATGTTGTACTTGAGGTTGTCGGCAGCCTGGCAAGCGACGCGAATCTTGTCGTCGCCGCCGAGCTTGAGCCGGGCGGCCTCTTCAGCGATGTCAGCGAGGAGCCAGAGACGGTCCTGCTTGTCTTCTTTGTTCTCCTCGATCATGCGGGTGAGTTTGTTGATTTTAGTGGTGAGAGAGGCCATGGAAGAGGAAAGGACGGCATCGAGCTCGCGGAGGTCGGCAAAATTGCGAGAAAGCTCGAGGGGGAGGGTGTCGAGGGTGTGTGTGTACTCGGAGAGGAGGGCGAGGGTGTATGGAGTGTTGTCTGCGGGCTCGGGGGCGGCGGCGGGGGCGGCGGCTGAGGTACGCGACGGCGGCATGGGGGCTGCTCGTCGTGTGCTGAGTTGGTCAGTGGTGGTCGAGGCCGAACCGTCGAGGGGCCATACAAGGAATTTGGTCGACAATCGGGGATATCCAATTTTACTCACGCTCGGACAAGATCTCGTCAAAAACCTATTTGCACTATGGATACAGCTGCCGTGGATAGACTATACAAACTAGTTATGTTGCTAAAATATCGATGTGGCCGACGCTCGTGGTCGTGTCCCTTCTAAAACCCCGTTTCTCCTCCCGAACCCGTGAATGACGTTTTTACTTCCGTCGCAGGAACTTTTTGAACATGCTCGAGCTCTGGGATTGTGTTCTTGCGCGCTGCGATGGTGCACTGGACGACGACGAGGCCAACGCAGCGTACATGGCATGTGTGTCGCGCGGCGACTGATGGAATGACATAAACGCATGTGGTGATGTGGTTCCCGAGGGGAAGAAGCCGGAGGTCGGCGAGGAAGGGACGGTGTATGGGAAAGACGGCATGTCGATGACTTTTTTCGAGTTGGCGTAGAATGAATGATGTTGGAAAGAAAGGAGGGATGGAATATGAGAAACTGGTGGATCTCGGGTATGGCCAGAGGCGCTCTGGGGTATAGAGGATATAGGTGCAGCGGTTGTAGTCTGCTAGAGTGTGCGCGAGAGAGGACACAGGTCGAGTGTTGTCAGGATGTCTGGTGACGAGCAACTGATCGTTGTCGTCTCCATCGAAAATAGCCCAGCTTAAATACACGTCCGAGACGTTCCTCAGTGGCGACGTGCAACTTTTTCGAGTACAAGGACGCTTCCTTTTCGGGACGTTGCTTTGTCCGGATTTATATCGTGTCCGCCTGATCCCATGCGTGTTGGGTATATTTCCAACGTTACTGGCCCATTTGACCCGGTGAGATGGCTCCCTGGCAGGCGTGATCGATGAGCGTTGCGTTCCTGTTTGCAGATCGGTAGCACTTTATCAGAGGACAAGGCAATTTTTCCGACATGATCAATCATTCCTACATTTACATTTGGCATATTATGGGTTGCCAGGTTCACTTATTACTGACCGAGACCCTTCGAAGGGAGGGCTTGCAATGTCAAGTCCCAGGCAACGAGCTTGGATCGATAACAGAACTACGAAAGCTTGCTCGACGTATTCCGGACGAGAATTCCATCGTAGCCATTTTTGTAACAAGCACTCTACTCTGAATTTATCCTTCATCCTTTTTTGTGCACAACTTGGCGTTGTACGTTGTCCTTGTGCTCTTGTATACATACTCTCAACCTCGCCCTCAACACGAGCTATATTGTGGTATACTTGTTTAAACCAAAGAACGTCCGTGAAGAAATACACAAAGAATGGGAACCGCTATGCTTACTCTACACCTTATGCTTCGTAGGAAGGAGGTTTCCCGTTTCCAACGATAGAAGACGACGATGTTTCCATGGTACATCGAGTTTCTCTCCCCAAAGACCTCAAACTCATCCCAGACCAAAATCGCCTATGATGCACCCGCTCCACGATAGAGTTCGGATTATTGACACTATGAAGGCTACCCATCTTCTCATCCATAGTTTCACCGACGGCTCGGGAGTCTGGAGCGGGCTCCGAGAGTGTGAAAGGCTGAATGGGAATCGGTGAACGAGGCCGCGAGGCTGTAGCGACCGGATTGTCTGTCAATTTGTGATAGCAACTCAGATCGGGAAACGGTCTTCAAGTAATTAAACGCACCGGTGTTGGAACTATGATCGACTGTTTGTATCGGGAGAAAATGACGACGACGACGACTAATGCGACGTCGGTTCCAATAAATCATAGCCGCGATGAGTGCCGCCAGAAATGCGACACTTCCTACAGTAAACCCGATAATTTTTCCCGTGTGTGCGTTAATAGCACTGGACCGCTCAGTGACCGCCGTTGGCGTAGCAACTGAGCTGGTAATGCTTTGCGATTCTGAGACCAGGGTGGATGGTGAGACCGCGGAAGAGGGAGTACTGGTGACAGTTGTTGGTTCTGTAGCATTAGAAGAGGAGGAAGAGGATGAAGAAAGAGAAAGTGTTGTCATGCTCGATGAAGTACTTGAGGGCGGTGCCACAGACGGAGAGGATGACGTTGAATCTGAAGCCGGCGTAGCTGATGAAATGATCGACTGTGTCAATGTTAAAACTTCGAGAGAGTATGTGTACACCACATAGTCGAAACTAAATGTGAGGTTTTGCACGTCTTCAATTTCGATTGACAATGTGTGGAACCCGAGACTGAATGGGCCTGTAGAGAATAGTAAGGAATTTTGGCGTCCCTCGACGCTTTTAATAGGATCGTTTGGTAGTCCATGCGTTTTAGTGATTGTATTGGAATCGAGGGTGTACCGTGCCGTGACGGAGCCAGCAGTGTCCGCTTGCATCACACCATAGACGGCAATAGATGATCCTAGAAAATAAAGACCCAGCTCAGTCCTACACTCACCCATGCACGATAATCAATCATATGCACCTGTAAAGTTGAATGACACAGAAGCCCCAATGGTGTCACTCATGTGAGTGACATTGTGAAACGGCATCGAGGCCGGCTTTCCTTCAAGAGAAGGAAGCGGACTGTGACGCAACCAGTTTCCGCTGTACACCATCGACGCGTCGTCGTCGTCAACGATGATTTGCTGTCTCGGTTTCAGAGAGGACTTGTTGACGGTGACAGCCGCGAAATCCAACGACGCCGACGTCAAACCTCCCAACTGGATCGTGTGGGTGCCCTCATCGAGCGTCGGGGACTGCCACAATTGACAGTAAATGCCAGCATAATCCGCTGGGAAGCTCGTTTCGTATGACTCCTGTTCATCAATAGTCACTGTCATCTGAGATTCTTCAGATGGGGGCGAGCGCCCATATAGAGCGATCGCATGTCCTAGAATCCCAAGAATTTCAACGTCTAAAGGTTGTGTGAGCCAAGTACACGAAACACATACCGGTGAAAGTGATATTAATTGATCCCGGAGCTGTCCCAGACGAGGCCAAAGTATCATTAAACCAATGCGAGCCATTCTGTGTGGTCCAGCTCCCAGGAGACCCGCCTCCATACGCAATATTTTCGGTCGAGGCGGAATCAATAACGACCAGGACGCCTTCTGACATCGCTGAGAAGAGGATGTGCCAAGTAGCAAACGACACATCGGAACCCACTTAAAAGACGACCATTAGCTGAGAATCAAGAAAGCAGCGGTGCGAAAGACGTCTCGATCGCTGTGAGCGTCATCACATCATGGTCGATGAGATGGGAACTGAGTCGTGTTGGAGAGATCATGAAGTCAACGAAGTGATGGAACATGATACTTGGGAGCCACGCGTCAGAAGAAGGATCGAAAGGCAGCCGTCGAAGGCTTGAAGGACGGCTGTTGGCGTTTAAACAGTGATTCAAAGAGACCAGGTCAAACTCAAACTATTATGTCGCTATGTGAGTGCCTCACCTACGGAAACACGCATTGTTCTGTAAAATTGAATGTCCCTGGTGAGTATTGGCCCATGGTCTTCCACAGCAACCGCCAAGACAATATATCTCGACTTCGCCTGATCACAACTCCAACATCCCTAGGACCAGTGGGAAACAACTAAGCAGCTTGGTTTACCGTACAATAATGAGTCGACCATTCTCTGTCAGACCCAAGTCACAGTAGAGGTTTTGAATTGTGGCTTTACAGTGCGGTGACGTTATGTATGATGGTGAAGTTGTAATGGGAAGGGGTCGGCTACCCGTCATCGGTCGATCGAGCCAGGGACTCGTGTGAACAGCTTCGGAATGAGACTTCGGAGCTCTGCAAGTCGTCTGCGAGCATATATCTCATGACCATGTCATCTCGTCAAGAACTTGGAACCATACAGAAACATTGAATAGAGACCATATATTCTCAACGTTTCTATCATAGTGTATCCGACGACCAAGAGTTCAAAATCCGAGTAAAGCTATCAGATTATTCTCTTCTGGTCGATCGCCTTTTAATCAAGCTCATTGATCTCGAAGCCACGATCATCGAGCTGAGCTGTCGCGTTTATTTTTCTGGGCCAAGTCCCCAATAAGACCGGTGATAAGATTGCGCACTTTGACGCGATCCTCGAACCCACAGGAATCGAGGGTGCTGTTAGTATTAGACTTGCGACCATTCTCGCGGAAACTCCCGGATACTGAGGTAGCAAAATATGCTTCACGCTGACCGTGATCGTCGCTGTGGTGAGTGTAGTGATCTACCTCACTTTCGAAGAGCTCGTCATTGAAGTCACGCGACAAGCGACGGTGTTTGCGACCATCCTCATGATGTCCGGCAGCAAAGTTGGCATCACGTTGACCTTGGCGGTGGCTGTGGTGTTTGTGGTGATCTTTCTCACCTTCAACAAGCTTGTCAAAGCCGCGCGACAAGTGACGGCACCTCATCAGCCACTAGTTTTCCAGAAAATCTTTACAATAATGTTTCATTGGCACTCGGCAGGATCACGATCCAAAAGAGCCTTGTTGTACCTTGCGAGAACGTTGGACGTGGCATTGCATGACGCGAGCATCGAAGTCCTGTCAAGTCCGAGTCAGAACTACATTTTTGTGCATAGACATAATCATTTTGAGAAAAAAGGAGATACAATCACGTTCGGTTCCCATGGGATTTTTCAAAGCTTCCTTGAACGAGTTCGACCCTGTGGATAATATCTAAGTCGGTGCTGCACCTGGAGGAATTTATCTTCCTGGTTGGTCAAGCACATACGGCACACGGGAGCCATTAATTCGAATGTTTTGTAAGCTGTGTATTGCAGTCGAAGAACGAAACAATCAAACATACTATGCAACAAGAGGTCATACACATGGAGGAGACTTCAGGTTCCAATCCAATAGGAGTGTTATGACCACCCCATAATGGGACCAAGATGATGAATCCAGCAACACAAGAAGAAGTTTGAATGTCCACAAAAAAAACCTCATTTGCACTAGACATCATCGAAAGGGTCATCGTCATCATCTACACAATCTAAGTAATCCTATAGAAGCTGTGAGGCTGCAAGGAACGATTCGGAGCAGTGTATTTACATTTAGATCAATATCTGAAGCATCCACACCCATCGCCAGTGGTTTCTCGGTCGATGTCTCCATTTTTTCCTGGTTTTTCGGCGCTAGATTCGATTCAGTAGGTCCCTAGGGTGCATATTCTAGCATCCAACTTTTCTAGCAAAGACTTGGAAAAATAGTCTCACAGTCAGAGTAACTTCCGCTGTTTCCAAACTTGTTGTCATAGATTTCTCAGGGGTTTCTTGATCTTTTGGCACAGACTCCGACTCGGTAACTCCCTGGTACCCATGTTAGCGTCCAGGACAAAGACTTAGAAAGAGGAATCACGGTCAGATCAACATCTGCTGGATCCAAACTTTTGACCGCAGGATTTTCTGTCTCAGTCTTGTCCTGATCGTTCAGCACTGGCTCCGAGTCCTTGGCCTCCTGGATTCACATGATATCGTTGAAGTCATCTCGACGAAGACTGAAAAGAAAGGCTTACTTCCAAATCAACATCCGCTACATCCTTATTTATCGCCATAGATTTCTCGGTCTCTTCCTGATCCACCGGCACTGTATCTGACTTCATACCGCCCTGTTTTTTTATGAAAGCATTTAAACATTTTGGTTATTGACGGAGATTTGTAAAACAGACTTACTTCCACTTTCAGACCAACATTTGCTGCATCCTCGTTTATCACCAGAGACTCCTCTGTTTCTTCTTGATCCGGTACTGGCGTGGCCTCCTTGACCTCCTACATTTACATACTAGTGTTCAATTTTTCCCCTCTTAGACTTGGGAAGAGGCGACTTACGATCATAACATCATCTGCGGTATCCTCACTCAAACTTGGTTTCTCACGAATTTCCTGATCTTTCGGCGGTGACTCTGACTTCGTAGGCCCCTTCAATCACACAAAGCAGTGTTAATGAATTTTTATCAGGACCGGAAGAGTGAACTCACGATAAGATCATCCGCAGCATCTACACTCAAAGCCATCGGATTTTCATTCTCTCTCTGATCTTGCGCTACTGACTCAGACTTCGTAACCTCCTGGTTCGCAAAGGGTATTTTTGAGTAATTTTGACGGCGACTTGCAAGGGGTTGACTTACAATCAGATCAACAACTGCATCGTTGGCACTCGTAACCAACGGTTTCTCGTTTGCTTCCTGGTCTTGTGAGACTGGCCCCGACTTCGTTGCCTCCTGTATCACACAATAAAAACTTTTTCAACAAGGACTTTTGACGTGGACTTACACTCAAATTAATATCTGGAACATACATAGCCTTCAGTTCCTCGTTATCTTCCTGATCTTGTGGGACTAAATTCGATTCCTGGGCTCCTTTTTTGTGTGGTAGTGTCGAAAATCTCCTGACAATGTTTGCATTCGGTGGTGGAGTTGTCGTGAAGAGCCCCACACCATGTTTGCGAACAGGCGTCCTTGGGGTCCTGTGTGGCGTGTTTGGCTCGCCTTTGGAGAGTTGGGAGGTTATATCGATTACTACGGCGTTCTTTAGCTTTGTCTCTGGCTCTGCATGAGCGTTATCTGAAGCGACTGGGCTTGAGGGAGTGGTTTGAGTTTGAGATGGCCCATCTTCCTCTGAAGAGGACGACGAAACCTCAATTATAGGGTACGGAGGATGTGGAGAAGCGACAGCGGGCGGAGAGGGTGAGCGAACTTGTGCAGCTAATGAATCTTTAGATAAAGGCTCCGAATTGCTGAACTCCGTCGAAGTGGGCACCAAGGACAATCTCGAAAACGGCGTATCATGGCTGACCTTCCTTACTTTACGAGGCCGGTCCGTCAACAGCTCAGGTACACCGACATCGGCGTCCAGAGACGCTGATATTGGCTGACCCTCGTTCGACCTGCGTTCTTCTTCCAGCCGTTCCAAGAGTTCCTCTTTCGCCTTTGTCCAATCTCTCTCTGGCATAGGGGGCAGCAAAGCACCTTTATTGGCCTGTGCATCGGCTCCGTCGTTCCCTCTATCGCCACTGTGACCCTTCACATACTCCATGTGGACCGGCTGTCCCACAAGAGCTCGAGCTTCCAGAAGAGCAGACACATAAATGATGATCTCTACATTCTTCACAGGGTGGCCCCCAGCCGTTCGGAAGTTGTTGCGTTCCCATTTTGGTAGCCACTGGCGGAAACCTGTTCCATATAAGGTGAAATGAAACACACGTAAAGTAACGATGTTCACACATTTGATGCAATATTGAGAATCAGTTTTGATAAGCAATGGTCTCTTGCTTTTCGGGGTCGTTTCAAGCATACGCGCAATGGCCTGTATGTGTGCTTGTCAGTCATCAGCTATATTCTCATCTGGCAGGAAACACAAACGATCAACTCTGCCCTGTTGTTCGTTTGATCTCCAGGACAGCGTTCCGCTATGTTACTGAATACAATCAGAATCCAACCAGATTACAGTAGACAGCTGCTTACCGTGGATCGTTCTCCTCCCACCATACACCCACACCTGCGATCGAACCTGCCTGACCATTACCCTTACAAGCTCCATCACAATACACAACATCAAAACCAGATTCGTCTGCTAAGTCGCTTGGAAATGCGCGCTTCTTCCCTTTCGAGTTCAATGCGGCGAGAACAGTAGAACTAGATGTAGAAGGAGCGGACGACCCAGGGTCCTTGGACAAATTCCCGGAAACGAAAGCTTCGGCATCTGCTGCATTCGCAAAGCTCTTGTATTTGGCTCCAGGATATCCTTTTGTTTGCTTTTCACAATCTCCCCTTTACTGTATTTTCAAAATTTATTTCGATTTGGAGCACGGAGCTCCTCACCATGTCAAGAAAACCCCAACTTGACGGCCTTTCTGAACAGCATAGAATTTCTTGCCTTTGGAGGCTTTCGGCATGTTTACTGGCCTTCGAGGAAGTCGTAAATGGGTATACAGAAGATTGGGGCGTTGACGATAGATCCGGATGAGTCTCCAAAGGAAGGAGTTGAGGAAGGAGCGTGCCAGGTTGGGAGTTAAAGGTATAAAATACCGTCACGTGTTGTGACCAAGTCGCGTTGGCCTCGAGCTGGGGACGATCTCAAAAGTCGACAAGCGTGCTTATAGTGTGCACTGAGGAATAAACATGTTTAATATCTGATACGAATGAGCGACAAAGAATAAGGGATAATTCCCACTGGTGTCAACACAGCGATACCTATTACCTGACTACTTAACCACCGTTGTCCACAGAAAAAAACCAGATATTATATCGGACTTTAGATTGGATACTTCGCGGCATAGATATTACTTCTCTTCGAGCAGATTGCCATTGATCCAAGGCAAAGTGCCGGTCTGATCCATGTACCGAAATCAGTCTCGATGATCTCGCAGGATCTTGTCGAGACATTATCCTTGCTGTACGGAAGAAGTTAGACGGTTCTGCTTGACGTGCATCGTCCCAATGGCTCTGAATGTCGTGAGGAGGATGATGAGCAATCAGAGGATAAATCCGAGTTCCGACAAGACTTGGTTCCATACGGTCACGGCGGATGTTGAGCAGATATGGCTTCCAGTCCGACGGAACTCTTTCTCCCGCCGACCTTCCCGTATCCCATAAAGGTCATATCTTTAGACGCACAGCCTGCCTCCATCATCCAGCGTGGTACGCGACTCCTAGGCTATTCCTTCGTCCATCTCTCCAATGTTCCCGATACCAAGCCAGAGACCCGCTTCGGCACCTGGGATTCGGCCATTGAAGGCACCCTTGAAAAATGGAATGTCAAAACAGGAGAGGTAATAGACCAGCACAGGGCGAAAGAGCGGCCTATCGTTGTCGTCGCTGAGCCATGTAAACACGGCATGCAACTCAGCGGGATGTGTGTTCTCTGCGGAAAGGACATGACAAAGTAAGTTGATCATCTCGCCAAGTCCAATAATTGTGTTAAAACAGATTGCAGCACCGACTACACAGGCTTTTCAGATGCATCTCGTGCTTCTATACAAATGACCCATTCCGCATTTGGGCCTACTGTGTCTCTTGAGGAGGCCCAGCGGATTGAGCGCGAGACAGCAGAGAACCTGTTAAAGGCACGCAAACTCTCTCTTATCGTCGACCTCGACCAGACGATTGTCCACGCCACAGTCGACCCGACCGTCGGCGAATGGATTGCAGAGGGCGAAGGATGGGAGGCGCGACAAGCAAGCAAGGCTTCGACGAGCAAGGTCGCGCCGGAGGATTCAGATAACACTTCCTCTGACTCTGACGATGAGTGCAATCCTAATTGGGAGGCTCTCAAGGACGTCAAAAAGTTTCGGCTTGGTCCCGAGTCCTTTGGGCCACCTTCTCGTTTTTCACAGAGAGGAAAGGGCAAAAATAAGGCGATCGAGAATGAAGGCTGCATGTATTACATCAAACCGAGGTGAGAGCACAAGTTTGCTGCTATATCAATTTGATAAGCTGATGTTCTTTTAGGCCTGGTTGGAAAGAGTTTTTGTACGAGACAGCCAAGATGTATGAGATGCACGTTTATACTATGGGTACTCGCGCATACGCAGAGGAAGTCTGCGCCGCGATCGATCCAGACGGTAAAATATTTGGTGGCCGTCTATTGAGTCGAGATGAAAGCGGAAGTGAGTTCCATCTTCTGATCGTGATACAACTATTGACTCTATTCAAGGCCTGACTCAGAAGAGCCTACAAAGGTTATTCCCATGTGATACTTCCATGGTGGTCATCATCGATGATCGTGCGGATGTCTGGGAATGGAGTCCAAACCTTGTTAAGGTTGTACCTTGTGAGAATTTTCTATGGCAATCTGTTGCACCGAATAACATAGACTCTAGATGACTTCTTCGTCGGTATTGGCGATATTAACTCAACATTTCTACCAAAATTGGAGCCCTTAGCTCCCGTGATTCCGTCTCCCACTACTGTGAAAGCGCCACCCCCACCTGGTCCTTCAGAGAGTCCCCTAGATGTCGCACAGGACACCGCATCCGCAGCTACCCCTTTGGTGGTACCAGAGCCTGCTCCGCCTTCCGAAAACGACACTGCCGAACTTGCGAAGACAGTGCTAGTGACTCAAAACAATTTGGCTTTAGAAGCCCAACTCGAAGAACGGCCTTTGGCAAAGAAACAAGAAGCGTTGTCCGAGAGTGAGGCGCCGCATCAGCATCATCAGCATCATCATCATCACCACCACCATCACCAACAAGATGATGAAGAAACTGCAAACGAGGAGGCTACACCGAAGGAGGAGGAACCAGCAATACCAAAACCTGAAAGGAAAGCTTTGCTGAAAAACGATGATGTCGAGCTGGAGCGTGTCTCAAAGGTATGCATATCTCTAGAAGTGATGACAGTGACTCAACAGGCCTTAGATCTTGCATGAAGTCCACGATCGCTTCTTCAATTCTTATGACTCGCTCAAAGGTCATGGCACCTCAGTCAAGAGACGCGAAAAGCCACCATATGACGTCACGGTACGGCAAACACGATGTAGAGGATAAGTCATTGTTTGACGATTTCAACAGAGAATCATTCCTCGGCTGCGATCAGAAGTTCTTGAAGGCGTACATATCCTGTTTTCAAGTGTTATACCCCTTGATACTCGTCCAGAATCTACTGAGATATGGAAGATGGCGCACATGTTTGGTGCACGGTGTTCTACCGAGCTCAAGCCTGATATCACGCATGTCGTTGCAGCCAAGGTAAGCTTCCATTTACCAGTATAATAAGACATCTCGAAGTCAAGCCCTTATTTATTCAGCGTGGAACCGTAAAAGTGGACATGGCACGGAAGCGCGGCGGCATTAAGATCGTGTGGTTGGCATGGTTCAGTGACTCAATTGCGACCTGGAAGCGTCAAGACGAGACCTCATACCTCTTGGAAGAGCCACATGCACCAGGACATACCAATTCAAGCCCTATAACTGGACCGGAGCAGATCTCTTCTGACCCTGAGCCAGACGCGGATGACTGGGATGAGGAGATCATCACGGAAGCGAAGGATCCAAGCGCATTGGAGCTCAGCGCGATCAATTGGGACGACATCAATAACGAGGTGGATGCTTTTCTAAACGAGACGGATGACGAGGATGATGCGCGCAGTGATGGGAGTGGAATGAGAAGCGATTTCGCATCGGAAGATGAGGATGGGGTCAGTGACGTAAGGTAAGCCGGTTTTCTTGGTATCCTTGATACCGGGTCCTGACAATGCCGTCTTGGGCGTTCCAATAGTGCTAGAAACACTCCAAGAATAATTCGGAAACGGCTGAGAAGTGTCACGCCTTCGGATAGTGGAAGCATAAATGGTTCAGGGAAGAAAAATGATGATGATATTCTCCGGTCGCCCCTTGCTAAGCGGAAAAAGTTGGCTGCAGAGCGCACTGGGTTTTCGAGGTTGAAAGATTCGATCTCTGCGGAGGAATTGGCGGGAGATAGGGGAAAGGCCGATGGTGTGGCGAACTTCGGTTCGCTGTCCCAGGTTGCCGACATTGAGATGGGGGACGAGATTAACGAAGATGATGATGGTGAAGATGAAGAGGACGAAGAGGATGACTTTCTGGCAAGGGAACTTGAGGAGGAACTGGGATGATAATCAGAATGATGGAAACGATGGCCCGGCTTGAATTTTTTTCCTCCTTCCTTCCGTTCCTTATTCGACGTTTTCTACTGCTTTAACCTTGTATAGTCACCGCTGTATCCTTATGTATTTATTCGGTTAATATTGTTTCTCTTGCCTTGAGCGGTGATTTCAAACAAGTCATGGTGTCCATCTGTCAACTTTGTCTCTCAATGTATACAGTCCCTAATATTGAATGTATCATGTTACCATGCGAGGACATTGATCAACCGAAATTTCAATGGTCAGCCTTTCCAAGCTTTGACATTCAATTGCGTGTGCCACACGTGAAAATTGATTAGTACCAAGAGAAGATCTCCACATACAACTACTCACGATATGCAACAAAACAAGATAGCTGATTCAGTATAAAGCATCCGAGCCGTGTCAAAGAAACGGCATTTGTATCTGGCGATGTAAAAACGGCGTCGGCAAGGTACGAACAAAACTCAAAGCTGCAGCTGCAGAACAGTAATTACAGACCAAATATTCGGCTCATTTGTAACTGCGATCTATAGATATGGGACGGAGGTTCACAAAGACTCCGCTGGCCCTGTTACGAAGCAGAGGACCCTGGGCTTGCTTCAAGTTCTTGATTCTCGATTTGAATCTCGTAGGGAAAGATCTTGTGGTCCGAAAGATGCGCCATTAATTCTCAAACTTTTCTCTGATGCCAGTCAGTTCTCTCGAAAACGAAAGTAATAGGCAGTGGGTGGAAATTTTACGAGTTTCCGAAGAATAAAACTATAATTTCGAATGATTGAACGGATCTTCTCCTCAAAGTGTCCCAGAACACGTCGGACTGTCGAATGTAGTATATTCTACAACCGTGCGTTGTATCGTTCTCCGCCATGAGTGACTTGTAACGCAGAATTCCTTTGTATAAACAGATAAAGTCTAAGAAACATTAATGTCGGCATTTACTTGGATAACTTTTGTAACCGATTCGACGAAAATCGTCAATGAAACTGCTGAATTGACGAAAAAAGCAAAAGCAGTCTTTCAATCACAGAGACACGTCGAGCACTCAAGCTTCAAGCTTCAATCCCAACTTTCTCTGTAATGTTAGTCATGGACAGTAATCACCATACACACCCGATTCGACGAGAAAAACCTTCACACCGTCCCGTCTCAGAAACTTATAGGCAATGAGCATTCCACCTAGCCAGCATCTCCGAAAGCGCTCAGACGACGGGTCAACAAAAAAGTCCTGGATAAAAGTATCTTCCAGCCACAGAAGCACATCGAGCACTTAGATCCATATCGTCCTAAAAAGGCTCTCCGTACGCCACATCGCACGCTTAACCCACCAAAAAATCTCGGACCAACCGTCAACTAGGTCCTGCCAACGCCTGCACGGATTGGACTTTGTGATCTACAAACTGCATCGAAGAATTCAGCGCTATTCATGGTCTTGCCATGCTGCAGTCGCTTCGTCGAGGAAAGGATTTTGATGATCTGAGTCTTGTTCTATATCTTGTCAACGACTAGCCTGTAACATCACAAGGGGGCTTCAGAAGTCATACCTCGGTTACCGGCAGCCTGAGCTGTTGTTCGTCTAGCTGTATGAGAAGTGTCACCAATCGGCAACTCCACACAATAATGGAAATGATCTCAAGGCTGAAGGACAAAAACCTACCATCTTCATTCTGCGCTGATGTTTGGCGCCATCTAGCCTTCGATTTGGCAGCCGCAGATTGGCTCTATAGCTGACGTTGAGGTTTCAGTATGGGTAGTATAATATGCGTGCTTACTCTGATTTTCAAAACTTCGTCGGAAGTGTTCTCCTGTAACGTTCGCGCACTCTCTAATAACTGCCCGTATTTCTTTCTTCTGACAAAGAAATTTGCGTTTGCAGCCTTGACGGCTGCTGTGTTGGTCTTGAGTCTGACCTCGAGACTTCACAATTATAAAGGTAAGGTGCGACTCCGGAAGTCCACAACAGTTGACTCACTCTTGACAGTCTTTTGCAAGTTCTTCGTATTCATTTATATCCAGAACATCCGCAAATTTCGCGAGATCCTTGAGCAGTTGATAGTTGTTCTTTAGACCTCTCGAGATGGGTGACAATTTTGCACGATTCGTTCTTTCGGTACACCCCCAGGGTGCAAGCGCCCGTGACATAGTTCACAATATTGGATACTCCGACAGCGATGTTGAAAGCTTCCATGGGATAACGTTCGAAACAAAGATTGAGGATTGTGTATTGAATTCATGTCCTGGCTATCCGCCTTTTCAATCCGTATGCCTGTTAACGCATAGAGATGGAAATGCTCGACTAGGAACAATTATATACCTTCCTATATACAACCTTGTTCACGTCCAACAAAGTCGTGATGCAAGTCAGAACATGTCACATGCCGCCTTGACCGATAACCCTCGGTAAATTGAATATGCACACCCACGCTTGTCAGGTCATGGGTATTTGCTATATTCAATCAAGAACAACGGTTTCCGATTTTCATTACAATAAGGGATTGGCTCTAATGAAGTGACCCAAATCATTTTCAATAACATATTTCCTTCGTTCCTTCCTCTGAGTACTGATACTAATGACCGACCTTTCCGTCTTTGGTAAATACAACGCAGCGGAACTCAGCAATGCCGAAATCTTCTGGCGCGACCATTACAGCTTTCTCAAACAGCACGGATATACACTCAGGAAACGATATGATCCAGCATGGGTGCCATCCTGGCTCAACACTTCCAAAAGCCCAAGAGAATGCGAAGATGGACATCGTATATCTGTGAGCTGACTGCTACCTAATAAGTTTCGCTTCACTGACATCTCTATAATAAAGTATGGTCAAGCTCTGGACGCGACCCGCACGGACGGTACCCTTGTTGTCTTGAAACGGCTCGATCTCGACAGAAATCCAGACGAAGTATCTATTATCAGACAACTGGCGTCTGGACCTTTTGCCACAAATCCACGGAACCATTGCGTGCATGTTCTGGAGGTCATCGATCCACCCAAAGGTTCTCGCATGGCGTTCATAGTCATGCCACTTCTTCTCAAAATCGATTCTCCTCCATTTGAAACTATCGGCGAAGCTGTCGGGTTCTGCAAACAGATATTTCAGGTTATTCCATGACTTTTCTTTCTTGGTGTTTCATCAACCTCATTCGATAATCTAGGGTTTGCATTACTTGCATGAGAACAACATTGTTCATGGGTAAGTCTTCCTGTTGTGAATGTTTCGCAACATTGAATTTCCTGCTATGTTCCCAGGGATTGTAAATTTGACAACATAATGTCGGATTCTCTATGTCTCTTCAAATCCCCGCCTCACCCCGCAAATAGAAACATGGAGCGAGATTATAGCAGAAGAGTGTCAATACCATTTTCTCGTACCCTCAAACCAGTCAAGTACTATATCATTGACTTCGGCTTGACCAAGATCTATCAGCCCGAAGATGCGCCTTTCCTTGAGCAGCCGCCATGGGGCGGGGACAAGACTGTTCCGGAGCATTTAATACCCAACCCCCCTCCTTGTGATCCATTTGCCGTAGATGTTTATTGTCTTGGAAACTTCTTGAGACAGTTTTTCCTTGATGTGTGTATCCATACACTCCATGTGTACGGGGCTCATGATTAGGTACAGGGATTAGATGGCGTCGCTATTTGGCCTCCGCCACAACATTTTGATTTCCTTCGCGAGCTCGTCGACGATATGGTGAATGAAAATCCGATCAAGCGACCGCAGATGTCTGAAGTGGTTTCTCGTTTCGATGAAATCACTTCAGGACTCAAAAACCAGAAGCTACGCTCACCGTTCATTCGCGCGGATAATAGACTTGGGATCTTCAAATCTGCGATACATTGGAGCAAACAGTTGTTTCGTATGGCACGTCGTATACCTGCTGTACCTACTCCCACACAGTAACCGTCGGCTCATGATGTGATCACGAAAGGAGGATTAAGATGTCTCATTTTCCAAGCATAGATTGCGTGTTGTGCACCAAATTGCTGGCGAAATACGTAGAACAACTCAGGGAGGTCCACGCATGAACGACTAAGCCTACCGTCAATCTATTATCGCATCCTTGTAGTCACCGTCAAGTATGGACCGCTGACAAGCACAGCAAGTCCGAGATCTAGAAATGATAGGGAAAACACTTATATCTGTCCCACTTACCTGTATGTAAAGGTACATGCATATACTAGTACACTTGCATTTCTTTCCCTACAAACTTTTGGAATGATGGATATGCAGGTCAAAGAAGAGATCAATCACACTTGACAGAAACACAGCAATGAAAGTAGTGAGAAACAATGATACAGCCATTGGAATTCAAAAGAGCCAGGTTATACAAAGCTAATGTGGAATTGATAACCAAATTATACAAGAATGCATAAGAAGTTACATCTTGAGCTTTGGTAACCAAGTTCCTACAGCATGGCAATGGTACTTGTATGCACGATGCTGTCCAAGCATGTTGTCAGTGCGCCAAATTGAGCACGTGAGGATAAAAACTCCACTGTATCCACTGAGTAACCTGATCTAGAATTTCTATCATGATGATGATGCCAAAAATTGTGCCAAGTGATGTCAGGGTAGTGTAAGGGCGACCTCCAGGAGTTGCGGCTCAATCACACAACTAGCAGAGGGAAATCCAAAGTTGTATTAGACAGGGTAATCAATGATACAATGGTACTAATCACCTAGCAGAGGGAAATCCAAAAAGAACAAGTCTAAGGATTCCCCGCTGCTTGGCACGGCGCATCAGCAGGCGGCGGAGGCGTGGGAACAACTGTACAGGTGACCGGAGCTAACCTTAACCTTGGGTAATGTTTGAACAGGAGGGA
>JAGGAQ010000018.1:0-108537 GCA_017657225.1 Termitomyces sp. T69sscA
GGACTCGCGCCAACCCCCGGCACTCGTCTCTCCCCCTCCCCGGCACTCGTCTCACCCACCGGCACTCCCGGCGCTCCTCTACGCACCTTCCCCCGCCCCGCTTCGGTCTCCTACGCCTCGCGCTACTCCCGGTGCTCTGTGTTCGTGCACGGTGAATTGACATAAGGTGGATTCGCCCAGTAGACTGAGCCCCCGAGGTCAGCGGAACCTGACAATAGTTCTGAGTTTGACTCACTATCAACATTGACATCTTCAATTATAATGATTCTTGTAAAAGAATTCTTGAGTGCAGCTATGTACAGTGGTGCATTGTTCTGCATCAGTTTTCCTTAAAATCAATCTTAGGCTGCTCTTGGATTTCTCACTGTCACATCATTGGTGATAGGCCCTGCTCCACTACTAAACTGCTATTTCAGCCAGTGTCATCCAGGCTCATTCAATGCATAATGTTCGAAGAAATTGCCCTTAATAAATGCTGTGTCTCAGAGCTTCCTAATTTCATAAATGCTTGAAAAAAAAACCCATTTTCTTCTCTAATTGATGATATAGATAGAGCAACACTATAACATGCAAGTCTATCAGTGGATTGAAGATACCAAGAATGAATCAAACTTGCAATATTATTTCAAAAAGAGGAAATTAACTCATATTTTTGAACATTTTTCGAATTCTGGTTCGAGAGTTAAGTCTGCAAGTATATTGAATTCATTAAATTGAAAGGGGCATCTATAGGGATATAAACTTACACACATTACCTGTAGTCAGTCAATCAACAATTATAGTCAAGTGCAGCATGGGTATAATTACCAGCATTGAGTTGACATAGACTAAATCAGGGAAATCAGTTGTCAAAACCAGGCTAATGCCTGCAAGACACACATTTTGCATTGATTGTGGAAAACACTAACCATTGCTACTATCAGCATGAAGGCATTGAGGACATATAATGGACTACTAACAACTAAAGAGAAGACTTTTTGGTGCAAGATAGTACTTGAAAACAAAATGCCTTCAGGTCAATAGTGAAAGAATATGCAACTAGCATTGCTTACAGCCATAAGATTACAAACTGTAATAATGCTTGTTAGCAGTCCAGCTCCAACACTGGATGTCCATTGATAAGTAGAAATGATGTAGCATTGAGTATCCTTACCTCAGAACAATCAAATAGTGCATTGCACTCTGAGTCCTAAAAGCAATTTGTTAACAAGTTGCTACAAAAATTGGACAAAAACTTACGCTTTAAACTCTGCATTCATCTTTTTGAACAAGTAGACAAGAGATGTGCTTATAGTCAAATCACATATGAGAACCAAAATCATGTATATCAAGTATGAAATCTTCCACCAACATGAGTCAAAACTTGACATATGTTTGTAAGATGCAGGGATGTTCAAATACTTACACGTGATAGTGGTGCTGTTCTTTCCAACAAAGGAAAGACAATTCTGATGCAAAATCAGTCTTTATAGTCATTGTTGGATAAATTGATGCAAACTCTGCAATGTCACCTGCTGGATTTACAAGTTATACAAGTGACATTTGTAAATGAGAGTTTGAAAGCATAAAATTAGGAGAACTGGCTTACTCAAACCAGCACCTTGTTGTAAATTAGAAATATGCTTGAAAAAATATAGTAAACTTACACATTTGGCCAAAGCATGTAATCAACTATAGGAAGAAAGCATTTGAGATATTAAACATATGTGAACATGATAGGATACTGCATACAATGAGTGCAACAAGGGGCTTTTGATATTTGTGTCCAATAATGACTAATTGTGATGGATAACTGATGAGTATGACATGTTAATTGTAATATATGATACTCACGGCAATTTACCCTCCATGCATAGAAACTAGTTTTGAGATTGAATCCAGATCAGGTGATTTCCACTAAATTTATGAGCACACCTCTGAACAATTGATATAATTACAACCTATAGATCCATTAATAATAAGGGCTATGACAAAGGGCAACAATGTACATCAGTTGTTGCTAGAAGCTAGCAATGATATCAACCTTGATAATGATTAAGCAAATTTTGTTACATACTGCAGGTACCCTAGACAAGCAAGATCAGTTATTTGAGCAAACATGAGGATCATATATTACCAAGTGGCTGGTTCTTTCAAAGGCATCTTCCCTGCAATAAAATAGAAGAACCCAACTTGCACAAAGCAAGCCACATGTAGAGCATCTAGGATGCTTTCACAGTTTGAAAGACTCAAGCTGACAGGTAGATGGAATGGTACTATGAACTCACAAGAGGACTGTAACCTATGGATATTGATTAAAAAATGAAGGAAAAAACATCAGAGGGCACGAGCTCACCAAGGCCTTTAAGAACCTATGGTCACCAGGATATGCACGGAAATAATACACTGTTTGTGCAGATGTAATTCCAAATAGCCTGTACGGAAGTTAGGCATAAAAACTTTCCAAGAAATTCTCATACGAAAAGCTGATCATTGCAGCTGGATAGCAAGGGAAATGAGAAATGATAGGCTGGTTGAATCCAGCGGGAGTACATGCCAATAAGGATCGGTCCCTCAAGGCTTGCTATATTCAACATGAGTGTTTAATGCAGATGATATCCAAAGTGTCGGATGGATGCAAAGTTTTTATAAGCTCTGGACCATCTGATTATTATATGACTGATCAGTCTTTGTCATTATATTTGCTATATATCAAGTTATTCATCTTTTGATTGAATGCAGTCCGGGAATCACTGACGTCAAGTTCTTCATCTTTTGATTTGATTTCAAGTGTGGAAACTTCTACTCGTTTCTTCAAAATCTTCGCATGAGCTCAGAACTCGAGACATTGCTCAATTGGCTTTTTGGGGAATGAGACCAGGAATGAGAAGGAGTTCAATGGTGGTAGATGGCGGTGTCGTAACAAGGGAAGCAGGCATGGGAAGGTTATCATTGTCAGATCAAATGACCTCCACCAACCTCTACAGCTGTTGCATTTAGTCAGGACGAAAGAATATTTTCAGCACTTCTTGTATGAATACATAGGTTCATACTGGCTCTTAGATTTAATCTACAATAGCATATTGTATTATATATCTAACCCATCCATCTTTGAAACAGCACGGACCTGACACATGGATTGTTATACATCATTTTTTCTCAAGACGGCCTCCTTCTACCTAACATTCTCCATCATATAATCATAAATCTCAGCGCTTCTCGCTCCAGATCCAATACGTGGATCATCATACATCATTTTTCTCAAATGGCTCCCACCTAACATTCTCAATTGTGTCATCACATGCCACCTTAGCGCATTTGTAGCGAAGAACGGGTCCGAACATTCATGAACTCATCTGAATGTGTAGAGAATTGTGGATACCTAGCTCTCACATTATGACGATATGGAAGGTGGTAGGTATATGGGCCATGTAATAAGCACGTTGAGACGGCAGCCTAGATCGCTGTGGACAACTTGGATATAGAATGGTTGTCCGCAATTAGTCAAATCAGTTTTAGAACAAAAGTTGTACTGTGTGCCACGGCGTTAAAGTTCTCACTCCCTTTGATGGACTATTGAGTTGCTTTATGATATGTCCAGTGCCCACATTGTATGATTTTTTCCATGCTTTTCCACGTTCTGTCGTCATTCATTGATGAGTAGCTGAATAGAGATTGATCGATGAAACAATCCACAGAGATGACGCAGCGGTTTTTGGGAAGTAACTGTTTAGAAGCATGTAAGATATGAGAAATTCACGAGCATTTGTAGAAGGATTACATCAGAGATAGTGATGTACCTGGCCCGGCTTAGAGAAATACACGATTTCGTGGTGGATGTACCGTCAGATTTGGCAATGCAAGGAATGTGAGTGTCAATGTATGACTTGCGCATCTTGGACGCAGTCTGCGGGCACTAGATCCTCTTTATGTTCCTTCCTAGGCAGCCTTGATGGAATCTTGGTGTCTACCAATAAGTAAACCTTCCTCACACGACGCCGCTTGTGCTCCGAAGGTGAATCAAAAGTAGGTTGTCTACCTGTCTGGCTGTACCTGTTGAACCAAAGAGATATCTGGGTGTAACTGCGTCAATGTTTGATGCAAACCTCCACTTCTGATCTTTTTATTTTCCTGCTCCAAACCGAGAACAATACCGAGTCTCACCAACTGACTGCGACCAAGAGAATCCCGCTCGCCCCACCGCGAATTCCCTCCCATTTCTCATTGAAAAACGCCGTTGCACTGTCTTGAGGACGACCAGAGGGGAACCTAGACGTTGATAAATGCTCTGGAAAAGAAAAGGGTAGGGTTTCCATGAGGGCTCAAACGCCACTGTTGATCTGTTGACAAAGCACGAGTTCAACACCGTCAAAGTCGATAGTTGTATGAGCTGTAGTTGTTTGATATTCATTTCCGTGTGGACTTCAGAAATGTGGAGGCACTGCCAGAGGTATTGGCGAAGTAGGTCTTCGAACAATTGTTGTATTGGATGTTGCTTTTAAGAACATGGAAAGAAACATGCATCATCAAGGAGCGTGCACTGGAGAATAGTCCACCAAAGACAGAGAAACCGACCAATGCAGCATATAGAATTCACTAGAAGGAAAACTCACGGAAACAAACAGATCTTCCTAAGTAAACGAACGTGAGGCGGAACGGGAGGCTCGCGATAGGTTGCCCATTTTCCCACAAAATCTGCGTCAAGGTCCTTCCAGCTATCATAGGAATCATATGTTACATATTGATGCTCTGGCTTTGCCGCCGGAGATAATACACGCACGGGCGTTAGGAGAACGACCTGCTCTTCAAAGAATTGCAGGGCTTCTGAAGCCTTGAATCGTCGTGCAATATCACACGTCGTCATCCAGTCAAACAAGTGCGGTAGCATTGTGACAGTGCGCGTATATGCTACGAAGAAAAAGAGTGTGAATTTGCATCGATAGCAGACGGACGACCGTGCACAGATCGACTTACCTGGGATTCTTTGCAGAACGTAACACCGAGCATCCCGACGTCGAAAGTGAAAGGATTGAAATCAATCTCTCCTTGTAGCGTGTCTCCTGGGACCTGGTCATACAGCGTATTGAAGAAAACATGGCTTGGGAGACGACATTCATCGAAGGGCGTCGAAGGCAGGAAGAACCGTCAAAGTCGTATCAAGCGTACGTCAATTTTCCTTCGGAGCGGAGAAAGCGACGGCATAATTATGCATATCGAAGTCATCCTTATGGACGTGATTAATGAGTATATTGTCAATTCTGATGTCTTCTCAGCCAGATAGAGGAAATGGGACCTTTAAAAGCCAATGTATAAAGCGAAAGACCTCCCTCAAGCTGTCGCACTTGGGTAGGAGTGGATTGCCACCCCATCTGGTTCTCATGGTCAAACAACCAAGCACTTGTAGTAAATGAAGCATACCTAGGCATAACAGCAAGCCAGTGGCCATCGCAAGGAAGCACGTCCAGGACTGGTATAACATGACGAAAATCATCTGTTGAACGAGGCACTCCCTCATGAAGATACTTGAGAATGTGAAACTCTTCGCTGCCGTCAAGAACTGCTTTGACAGATACATGCCGTCCTCGAGCATCCTGAGCAAAGACGACGTTGCCCTGTATGTAGAATGCATGTGAAAATGATCTCATAAATACTCTCAATAGGCTTGTGCTTCCGTAGAGTGCTGGGAATATCAAGTCCTTATTATCCTTCTTCGTTTTTGGTCCTTCATGACTCGCATAGGGAAACACGCTCTCATGGGTTCTCCATTGGACGGATAGATTTCACTCGAAAATTCGGTTTCCGAGGGACATCGACGGTACAGAGTATACCCCTTTTCCAACAACCACGACCGGATCCGCTCAGAGTCCCATGCGAATCTTCTGCGGGCTCAGTCACGAAATCCGGGATCATGGGGCCACAGTAGAGTTTGAAGAACGGAGTCAGAGACATGTCGGTTTCCATCAGCGACGAGCGTAAACTAAAAACTTGACATTGTTCTGGTGGCATTTTGTAAATTATGTCGACTGTACATGTCAGGTTTACAGGACTAGACACACAAGGTCTCACTCCGACTTCACGAATACCCGCACACTCTCTCAACCCGTTCCCGAAATAATGTCGCAGCACTTAGCGTTCTGATAGCATAAAATACTCGCAATGCACACTGCGCTGATGCGACAAGTTCCGTCGGGCAAGTTTCCTGCCACATTCGTTGCATGTCAAGTTGCATGTCAAGTATAAATGCATAACCAGCAATCCCAAACAAACAACCTCTACTCCACCAGACCAACCCTCCTCCAATACGCGACATACTCCTCGACATGTCTCCCATCCAACGCAGTACACCTGACCATCGACACCGAATCGTCTTTTGCCGTCGCCGTGCGGAGCACGACGCCCCCGCCCGCCATCGTCTCAAAATCGCGCTCTAGGAACGCCATGATCTTGAACGCCGCATTGCACTCAGGGTCGTCGCCCAACGCCCGCACGCGCGCAAGCCACTTTCCAAGCGGTATCAGTGGCAGCTGCGCGCCGTGCTGCTCGCCAAGGATTCCAGAGAGGGTGCGCATCATCCCCTCCCATGACTGCCGCGAGGGGTTCTCCATGTGGTAGAATGGCTTGAAACCCCGTGAGAAGAGCAGCTCAGTCAGGATCGACCCTGCGCGATTTACTGGGAGCCACGAGAGCGACTGTGGAGTGAGGAGAGTCCTCGTAAGGACTTTTTGTTGAAACATGAACGCGAGAGACTTACGCCTTGGAGAGCCGGGAGCGCACCGAGCTGCTGCGAGGCCCGTATGATAATTGGGAAGTGCTCAGACTCGTTCCAGGCGCCGGAGCCTTCAGGTCCCGTCATCTGCCCGATGCGCACGCTGCATCCCTGCAGCAGCGGTTCATTCAGACCCGCCCCGACGCCATACAGTTCCACAGCGCCCAGCAGCAGGCGCTCGCAGACCCACTTCGCTTCTGGATACCCAAACTCGGCGCTGTTCGCAGCGTCGAGGAATGTCTCGGGCACCTCGAACGGCCCTTGGGAGTGCAGCGAGGGGAAACGCCCCGCGACGGCGATCGAGGAGGTGAAGAGGATGCGAGTGGGCGCGGAGCCAACCGCCCGCCACCCGCCGCTTAGCAGGGCGAGCCGAATCAGGTTGGTCAGTCCGCAGATGTGCGGTTCGAAGGAGGATAGGCTCCGGTTGAAGTTGACGGGCCAGGCATTGTGGATTATGTGCGTGACGCTGAGTAACTAGAGGACAGAAACAACTCAAATGAGCGCTCTACAAGTCGGTATGTCAAGACGTACCTCGTGAAACTCGTGCTGACCAAGACCAAAATCATGTCTACCCAAGTCGGCCCCATGGATCACGACCTTATCCCATGCGTGAGCCGACATGTACGCGCCGCGCTTCGCCAACATATCCATCTGCCGCTGACGTGGCGCGGAGTCGGCACGGACGCGATTGAGACAGATGACTCTCGACACGTCCGGGTCACCCGCGAGACGCGCAAGGAGGAAACACCCAAGGCTCCCCGTCGACCCCGTCAGCACGACGACCTTGCGCCCAGCTGCAGGCCGGTGTCTGGCCCGCGAGGCGCACACGTGCGCCGCGAGGCCCTCAAACCCGCGTAGTACGTCAAAGTATTTTTTGAACATGTCCTCCATCGCCTGGACGCGGCGCTCCTCCCTTTTCGTGTCAGTGGCATGCGGATCCGCCGCCGCCGCCCCGGCTATGAGGCGCGCAACGGCATCGTGGAGTTTGTCGATGGAGGAGTTCTCGAAGCAGAAATCAGGCTCGATTTTCTGGATGGGGGTTGGTAAATCTGGTGTGGCGCGCAGCCCGTTCAGAATGGCACGTCGGAGTCGGCTAGCCTGTAAGCTGTCCATGCCTGCCTCGAACAGGTCCATCCAATCGGTAATGTCTTCGTTGCCGGTGATGCCGTGTACGAGGCCGCGGATGGACTCGAGCAATGCGCGGCCACCGTCTTGTAGCAAGGGGAAGGGTTCGGCGTTCTGCATGTCGACTCTTTGGTAACACGACTTGATCTCCTTGTCAAATGCAGCGAGGATGGACTCGCGGGCCATGGTGCCTTTAGCGGTGCGGATGAAAGGCTTTGTCGATTCTCTGGTCAGCATTACCATCTCGTTTGACACCTTCCCATGCTTGTCGGTGAAAGAGTTGCCTCGCTCTAAGTATGGCTGGATTGAACTGAGGACGGCAATGCGCGTTTCTTGTTGATCGACGTCGGCAGAATCAAAGCTCTGAGCAGACAGCTCGACCAACAGTCCAATACAGACTTGACCAGCGCCAAAAGCTAAAACGTCTTTGACATCAGGGTGTTCTCTGACTGTCTGTTCAAGGATAGTGGGTCGAATTTTCTCTCCGGTAGAGAGAACCAATAGGTCATCAGCACGTCCCATGACCCTGTACTGCGTGCTATCATGAGGATTTGCGATGAGAAGATCCTGGACTTCGTAGGGCTTGGACCAGCCAGGCGGGAAGCCCACTAGTCGAAAATATTTACTCCCGTCATCGAGTGGTTCTATCCTGATCCCTATATCCGTCCGAGGCCTCACGTAATGCCAGTCATACCCGTTACCGACTCTCTCGATGGGAGCTATTGATCCGACCTCCGTGCAGCCTAAGATTCGCAAAAAAGGACAATTTAAAGATGACCACATACATGATAGAAAGACTTACCCCAGTGATTTAGAAGTTTTACGCCCGCCGCTGACAATTCAGCCCCACAGCTTTCTTTCATGGGAGCTCCCCCGGTCACGACAATTTCCAAGCCTTTCAATGCCTCGAGGCCTATACCATTGGATAGACCTATCATTTCCTCAAGCATCGAGGGAACGGTAAACAGATAACGCGCCCCACTCGCTTCGATAGCCTGTAACGTAGTTTTCCCAGTCGGAATCATGGACGCCGGTGGCAATATGAATGGCATCCCGATCGAGAGTGACAGATGAGGAGCAAGTAAGCCAAAACCCTAGAAACGTGTCAACGTGCAGAATCGATATCTCAATAAATGCGACGCATACATGGTAGAGGGGTAACGCGGAGACAACGTAGTGGAAAGGTTCTTGTTGTTCGGGCAAACGATGGCAGGTGGCAAAGAACAGAGGGTAGGTTTGTCCATGACAAATAGCCTTCGGCAGTCCTGTCGTTCCCGAGGTGTGCGTGATGTAAGCGTCCAAGTCATCGCGCTTCCAACTCGTATACATAGAGGGTATTGTGATATCTTTCCTGTCATGATCAGGATTCAGGAGGTCGTCGTATCCAGGGGCGTGGACGAAAGATGGCACAGGAAGAGAGCCCTCTGACTGAAGTAGAGTAAGTGTCTCCTGTGAAGATTTGGCGACATGAGAGCTAATCAAGACGCATGAAGGAGATGTTTCTTTCAATAGGTGTGCGATCGCGACTGGGGTCAACCGCGCAGACAGTATCAGGACCTAAGAATGAAAAAAAAGAAGAGTAGGCATAAGCCTCAATTTTAAGCTTCAAGCTTGGTGACTCACTGGTGTACCAATACGTAGCAGCGCGATCATATAAATGAAGATCCCTATGTCGCTTCCGAGCAGGATACCTACTGGCGCAGGTGTTTGATCGCGGCATGTGCGGGTTGTCGTACAGCCACTACTGACCAACCACCAAGACGCATATTCGACCGCTGCCTGAAGCTGAGAAAATGTGATCTCACAAGGTGGGTCGTCACCAGTGCGAGTCTGGACGCCAAAGATGTGATTAGGGTTATGTGAAGCAGCAAACTCTACAAGCTCCGGGACAGAGTTTATACCACGAGGATGGTCCTGGCCGTACCCGAGGTTGATGTGCGGACGAACAAAAGTACTGCCTAAGAGTTCCGGAGACATTAAGAGTGGTTGGTGGCAAAGAAGGGAGTTAATCTCTGACCGTATTTTAAAGGGGCAGTTAATAGCAGAAATCAATGTGGTCTTGATTGGTAAAAAACCATGAAGCTTGATAGATCTGTATGACGTGAAATGGAACCGTGAGGGAAGCGATGTTCCTTCGAGAATTTGCACAGATAACTCAAACACAATTTCGAATTGATTGTTTTCGATTGATTACATTGAAACCTAGTGTTGTTTCTATGTCAGAAGGATGCCATGTAATTGAAACAGGTATCAGAACAAACACAGTAGTAGTGGGAAATAGGGGCAGTGGAAAGCAGTGATGTACGTGTTCTTCTTGATGCTAGTGATGCGGATGTGGCGGCCTGGGTAAGCCAGTTATTCAAAGCTTGGAAGAGCCTAAAAAGGCTTGACTTTGAATATGCAAAGCTGCAGGCCAGAGTCACAGCCCTCACATGATGATCGATTCGATGATCATGACCATGATACCAAATAGCGGACTAGTAGAATACATTTACTTACATGTAGCTCGATATAGTAGCTTGCCGGCGATATCATTCTCTCGTCTGATGATGGTGTACATCACCTTCGATTATTATACCTGTCGTTCTTTCATCAGATTACTGAGACGAAGACCTAAGATCTTCATCGGAAAAACATTTGTCTCATAAGAGGACCCCTCCGACTTAACCTTGTTTAGTTAATGCATAGCTCAACATCGTTTCTCACCGCCAGCAATTTGACTCTTTCGCCCCAGATGGATTCCATGACCGCTTCAGGAGCGACATGAAACGGGGTACTTGAGTTGGAATGCAACTAGGTTCGGAGCAAGCGCATGTCTCCGGGTTCGGGTCGCGGAGCATGAAAAACCTGATGCGCGCGTGATGTGAAGGCGGCCTTGTTCCGAACCTAGAATCCAATGCATCACAAGAATTCACAGTTCAGTACATATTGACAGCGTTCGTACGTAGGATTTTACTTTACCTGTCTTCGTCTATCATGACTTGCTGCCGCTGTCAACAATTTTCGAGCGTGTACGAGATCATCATAGGTTGAATGATACAGTACATGTTGGCACGCCGAAATGCACAAAGACGAGCCAAGTACTCGAGAAGGAGCGCTTCGTCTCGTCCTGCTCAAGACCAGTCACTATGCATCAACGTTCAACCCCACTCACCCGCCCACAAATCTCTCCGACTTCACCAACCTTGGTCTCGTCGTTCTCTAGCATTCTCTCGGTATTCACCAGCCAAGTCCACCGGCTCTCTCTCCCGTCCATGCCTCTGCTCGTCGTTCCTTCGACCGTGGGGTCCGCCGTCTCGGAATGGGGGCAAGGCGGATCTGAGAAATTGAGAGCACAGAGGTTGGCGAAAGGACAATGGGAATGGTAGAGTGAGGTCTAGGTTCAGACCTGAGTTAGCGGAGAGTCAGTGGAAGGGAATCACGAAAGGCGAAACGGAAAAGGCGGAGGAAAGGGATGGGGTTGATTTGGTAATCATGGGAGAGGGCGTTGTTCTGTCTAGACTTTTTTCCTGTGGTTAGGCAACGCCACCTATGAATTCCTGGTTTGAATATGTTTCAATGGGGAAAAGGGTACCGTAGACCTGTTGTGCCATGTAGAGTACCCGAAAATAAATTGGATTCGTTCTTCTTATAAAGAAGTAATACAC
Source organism: Termitomyces sp. T69sscA (assembly GCA_017657225.1). NCBI lineage: Eukaryota > Fungi > Basidiomycota > Agaricomycetes > Agaricales > Lyophyllaceae > Termitomyces > Termitomyces sp. T69sscA. The sequence goes on from JAGGAQ010000018.1 coordinate 11,518, forward strand.
AGACTACCTACCCATCCCCCTCCCTCCTCACCACCTCCCTCAGCACCCGTCTAAACCTCACCGCCCACCATCCCCTCTCCTCCCTCTCCTCCCTCCGTTGTACCTCCCCTCCCGTCCCTGTCCCCGTCCCCTCCCCGCCTGCACAAAGTATCATCGACGGGCTCTTTGGCATGGGCAACCCCGACGCCACAACGATACGCACGGCCTCGTGCATATCAACCGTTGCGTCCAGATGCATGCCATCGCACGACGCATGATCCCCCGCACTGTACTGCCCAGGCGCAGAAAGCGCACACACTGTCATGCGCTGCGCGCGCGCAAATGCCGTTATCCACTGACCTTTCTCCTCGTCCATATCCTCATCCTCGCCCGCCGGTGCAGGAACTTTTAAACGCAAAATAAACACCGAGCTCCTGTCCAAATCCCTGTCCAGCGTCTGATTAAGCCGCTTCGCGTCCACCGCGAACACTTCAATCGTAATAAGTTCTTATAAAAAAAAGTCAGGTGAGTACGAAACCACACAGTGAAGCCAGTATGAACCATGTTCATCCACTGGCAATTCTTCTCCTTCTTGAGGGCACCTGACATCCAAAATCCTCGTCGTCCCGATATGATTCAACAGCGTCCACATTTCTTCCTCGCCCTCCTCCGCTTCCCCAACGCCGATTGCAGCAAGCACCAACAAATCAGAAAACACCCAAACCGTCACCGGCGTCCCCCTCGCACCACCACGCAGGGCCGGACTCGGAGTCGGGGACATCGGTCTCCTCCCACCGCCTCCTCTCCATCTCTTCGGACACGGCATTCTAAATGACGAAAAGAACACTGAGGATGATGCGCCTGACGAGCTAAGCTCGCACGAGCTCGTCGAACCCGACCCCGACCCCGCCCTCGCGCGTCCCCTCCCCCACGCATCCGCGCTCCGCTCCCGCTGTACCATCGCACTCCCAGCATTAAAGCCAGGAGGGAAATACCGAAACAGCGCCCCGGTCCCCACTCCACCCGGTAGATCGTTAGCTTCTACGTCGACGAGGTCTAGGATCCCGTGATGCAGGAGCCGGCGTTCCCTCGTCGCCAGGTGCCTCGAGGAGGAGGAAGAAGAGGCAAGACCACGTATGCGCCCTGCGAAGTGTCGTATCAAGTCATACTCGTCCTCGCGGAGTTTGACCTCCGTCATAACGCGTATCAGCATCTCCGTCGAGCGTACCAGCGCCAGAGTCGGCATGTAGTCGCGGTGGCTCTTGGGTGTCAGTTCCAACAACCGCTTCCGCGCAGACAGTCAGCACACACACATATACATTGAAAGCAGCTTACATTGAATAATATCGGCAACCTCGCGAGCAGATTAACAGGCTCGATCAAAAACCTCTGGAAATTCCATCCCTCGCACTCAACCTCTCTCTCCCGGAGCCTCACAAACTCCCCAAACTCACTTTCTCCGTTCCTCACCATCTCCTCCACAACCCCAACCACACATTCCAAATTTACCAGATACGGCTGGTACACCTCTAGTCTCGGCACAAAGACCCTAATTGCCTCCGCCACCTGCTGCACGGCGGGGTATTGCGCGTCGCGCGCCGCCGCCAGCGCCGCGAGGATCTGCGCATGTAGAACCACGATATCCTCGAGCCAATCCAACAATCGTGCAATCTCAGTCGGCACCCCCATGATCCATGCTTTCGTGTCCTGCACGCGCAGCGGTAGGATGAACACCTCCACGAACACTCGCAGACGCTTCACGAACTCCTCTTCGCACTCGCAGATCTCCATAATTGCATCCTGCCGTCGCGTCTCCGCGGCCTCTGCGCCCACATCATTCGGAGACTCAGCAGATGCTGGCACAGGCGCAGGCGCAGGCGGTGGCGGGGGAGGTGGCGGTGGCGGTGGCGGGGGGCTGACTAATCGCGAACGCGGCCGACGGTCTTCGTGTCCCGATGGCCTGCGACCCTGTACAAGCGACGGACTTGGCGTCTGAAACACAACACTTGCACGCGGACCCCTTTCTGCACTCGCCTATCATCCCCATCCAATCAGAAATGGACACAAGCAAAAAGCAAGTTCAACAAAGTAGAACAACCCACTTTTTTATCCACTCTTCCTTGACCAAGTTTTTGGAACAGCGTCTCTGCCGCAGGACTCAACTCCGACTCGCTGTCGTCGCCCCAGTACATGCTCCCCACCGACGACAAGTCGCTTTCCGCATGGGGCATTCGACCGGTTTCACATACATGTTCCCTGTCGCTTTCATTGTCACCTTCGCGACGCTGCTGACCCAGGCCATGCTGTTCTTTAAGCGGACCAGTGCCTGAACTCCACCGATCTACTGAAGTCCTCCTCTCCTCACTATTATTAATGCCATTGTTGCCAATCACGGGCGTGAGAATGGTTGGACTTGCAGGACGATGATATATAGAATATCGGCGTGCCGCCGCAGGGGTGGCAGGTGTGTCAATCTGTGGTATGATCGGTGATCTTGACCTTGACAGTGGTTCACATTGAGCCTGAGTTTGTACTTTGAGAATCGGAGTGCGGGGAGGCCCAGTTTGACATTTGTTCGGCAGAGGGGTACGCGATCTCGCGGTGGATGTGCCATTGGGGTTGGGTGATACAAGGAACGTGGGTGTCGGTGTATGACTTGCGCTCCTCGGACGCAGTTTGCGGGTACTAGGTAAAACTTTAGCCTCTTTATGTTCTTGTTCGTTTGCCGAGTCATCGGCATCCCCTCCTTGGACAGCCTCGGTGAAATCTTGAGGTCCACTGATAGCTACGCCTTCCTCGCCTTCATAGTCGCTTTCGCCCTCTGTCGCATTCACATCGAGTTGGAGATTTGACACAATCTCACGAAGCGCTTCGCGACGCCGCTTGTGCTCCGAAGGCGCGTCGAAAGTAGAGCTCTCCTTGCCTGTCACGCGGCGGGTTGAACGAAGAGAGTTATCTGGGTATGAAGGTGTGGATGTTTGACTCGAAGCACCACCTTTAGTCTTTTTCTTTCCCTTCTCCGCGCCGAGACCAATCCCAAGTCCCACCAACTCACTGCGACCGAGAGAATCACGCCTCACCCCACCGCGCATTCCCTTTCGTTTCTCACTTTCGGTCTCTAGAGCCGACTGAGAAACGCCACGAGGAACGATGAGCCGACGACGATCTCCGCCTCTTGGCTTCTCTTGGCCATCGACATCAGACTCGTCAGTAGACCACCAATTGCCGGCTCCTGTACGCCTGGACTGAAGGCGCGGTATACCTGACCGTTGTAGGCGGGGTGTGGTTTGAGCATTGGGTGTTTCAGTGATCTCGGGCGTTGTAGGTCGATTTACGACAGGAGTGTCTGTCGGTAGGGTGCCTGGATCCGTGCGTGACCTGGAGCGTATAGTCTGATTGGCTGATTTCGAACCGCTCTGCAAAGAAAGGGTCTAGTCAAACGTTTAGACACACAGAAAAAGAGTTGGAAAAATTACGCTCATCGTTTGTCTACGGCTCAACCCACCTTCAGAAATCGGGGGAGGGCTAATATCATGATCTGGCACTTTCTTGAGTATACTACGAAGGGTACTAGGTGGTGAGTCTTCTGAAGCTTTCAATTGTAATTTGGGTGCTGGTGGTCGCAATGCGTGTCTCGGTGTTTTTGCTGGTGTATTGGTTCGCGGGGTCAAGACGTCAGCAGAGGAGCTGAGTCCCCTCGTAGATGGCTCAGGAGTAACGGACTTTGCTATTGTTCTCTCCCGCGACGCATATGATGGTGACAGAGATCGTGAAGATCTTGACATCCCAGAAGGCCGAGGTATGCTAAGGTGGGATGTACCAGAAGGCTCTGGTTGCGATGGCGACTTCGTCATTCGGTCAATGGTGTCACGAAGGGATGGAAGAAGGTTGGCTTCAAGTTGAGGTAGGTCGTTGAGCAAGCTTTCACGTCGACTGCGTCGAGTTGACTTGGGCGGAACCTGAGGTTTATCTTCCCTGGGCTTGAACTCAAACGATGACTGTGAATCTGGTTCTGCATCATAGGGAAAGGCAGAAATAAATGCGCGAGTGTTTAATTCGTTCGAATTGCCCTTTTTTGTGTCTGTGACATGCTTGTTCCCGTCGTAAGAAATACCAGCGGCAGCAGCATAGTGAGAGGGAGGTAGAAAGGGGCGCGACATTGCTACATGTGGTAATGGAGGGCGCGATTGGCTTCGGCCAGTGTTGCTGCGCGCCTGCGACATCGTAGACGCGTTGTATGGCACGGTTCGTTCGTCCCTTTCGCGACGGCTCAGTCTCTCCGCGCATTCACCCGCAAATTCACTCCGATGAACCGGACTGAAAGCCTGATGGCTCACTTAGAGCTTGGATGAGGCAGCGCGGTTCTGCCTAGAACACAGTATGAGGTTTGGTGATATACTAGTTTGGCACTTGCAAGTTCAAAAGTTATTCGAATAGGCGGTAGCCGTCTTGTGGTACGAGAGAAGCTTCGCTCAACCTGTGACACGAGGCGACGATCACAGATAGTGCTGGACGATCGAACTCGATTGATTTAGAAGACAGCTGTAAAGTTGATCCATAGTAAGTAGTACACGCTATCACGCGTTACGAGTCGTGGTATCAGCCTCTTCATTCTAGGAAAGGTTTGGACACGCAGATTTGACCGTCAACCTTCGGCATGCCTCAGTACAGAAAGCGTTGCGAACACTTGACGCGTGGATAATTCCTGGTTAATCAGGTGTCGCTGAAGCGTCTCTGTGGTTTCCAAGTTCGACTTCAAGTACATGCTATCAAACGACGACTTTTTCCCTTCCTGCCTCTGCGACTATCACTCACTAGACGATATTGTGATAGGACTGCAGAGCATGATGTATGACTTCCCCGCGAATTCAATGCGAAGGTACGCGGACTTCATCAGTAGCCTGTCATGCACGACGACTTCCCAGCTAACTATTTCTCGCGCCAACCGACTGCCATCAAAGCGACTGGCTCCACGGCTCTCTTGTGGACTCAAAACAATCTTGTCTTCTGTTGTACATACATTGATATGTTGAACTTGGCATATATTCTTACCTGATCCATGCAATAACATCTTCTCCCCACCTTTCTCCCTGTCCTGACGAGAGGGCCAAATTAGGGCTGATGTGGTTATGACCAAGAGCGACGAGCGAAGTGGGTTTCTTTCCAGTAATGGCCTCCAGCTCTCTTTTGAAATCTTCATTGATTTTTAATATCCAATCTGGCTCCTTCTCCGCTACAACAATCAGTATACGTGGAAGCATCGCGAGTGTGGCAGCGGACGCGTCTCTCAGCAGCCCAAGCGATGATCTCTTGTTCATATGCTCCACTCCCCCGTAATGTTGTGCTACCACTTCAAAGAAGAAAAAACTGGGATCGAAACCTTCCCACTGGTGCACTCCAGCATGCAAAATTATACCGGCAATATTTGAGAGTGGCAACGTGACTTCTGGAGCTTCAAGGATAGGAGGAATGAGAATTGAGGCAAATGCATGGACTGCACCAGCAGAGTGACCCATCAGAAAGATCCCCTTAGTATCAGGACCAGGGGTGGTAGAAGTCGTAAGATAGTGTGGTTTCTGGATGGCCCATAAAATGGCATCGCGGACATCCTCTGCGGCACCAGGAAATATCGTGGAAGGAGCCAAACGGTAATCCGGGATGATGACTATGAATCCTCTGCGGGCGAAGAACGACCCTACTGTGGCATAAACCAGGTCTAGGGGAGCAGGCAATTGACGCTCCCCTGTAACGAAGCCTCCGCCATACACCCAGACTAGGATCTGTGTTTTACCGGTCGTCGATGGGGCAATGGGGTAGTAGACGTCGAGCTGCAGATGGCATTGTGGCTCTGACCCATTGGGAAAGTCAAGAGAACATACCTGATGCCTGTCTGTGGAACCATACTGGAATGTTTTTCGAGGTATTTCTTGGATTTTGGTGCGATTTGCCTCCAATAATGGGACAAATGCTGCGGTTGCTGATGGATACGCGATAACATCAGCTTTCTCTTCACAAGATGCAGCAAAATCAAAGGTGTCTATGTACGCACTTGGTTCAATAAGCTTGGCGATATCTGTCGTCTGAAATTGGGCAATTGTCTCCATAGCGTCAATTGCGGTCACGGCTTCCGGGTCGCAGCAAGGTGCCAGTAAGTAGCTAAAGGACGAAGTGCTTTGTAATTTCCATGTTCACGAGGTCTCCTTATCATCAATATCTTAAATCTGGTTTCTCAGCGGTTGAGGACCGATTTTTGCAGCATGATCAAGGTCATGTGCTCTGGATGCCATGATGGACTCATTACCCGTGCTGACAGAGCACGGCGTATCTGGGGAAGGTAGGCATTGAATATTTCTACGCACGTATGAGTAATGAATAAACCCATCGGATTTCTCTTGCTCTACAACACTTTTGAAATTCTTGATTAGTGATCCAACCAAACACTCTTTGACTCGGAAGTCTTCCTTCCGAGAACCTTGAGATTGACGCCTGAAGAATAACTGGTCAATCATGCAACAGGAAACCGACACATCCCAATCTCGCTGCATCAGCCGTTTTTTTCGACGTGGATTGAGGATATTGATTCTGACCGGCATGTCGTAGATGTCGTATCATATGGTCTAGAGTTTGGCCTGTTGATTTCAGTTCTGATCGAGCGAAGACGGCTCCAATGTGCTGAACTTTGTTACTGAGCGGATATTCTTGGCAGGGGTATGGCAGGGTCTAAACTACAGATCCGCGGCATGAACTGCGTAAAAAACACAAACGCTCCAATTCAAAGATCTTTCAATTTTCGTGACTTGTAAAAGTTGACTCTGGTTTGATACCTTCGTTGACTACACGTTGACTACAGAGAAGTCTTGGTGATTTACTAGAGTGGCGAGAAGTATAATGACCGAGAAGAGGTTCGTTTGATGGGATCGATTTGAGACAGATCGTTCGTGGAGATGTTGCAGCTGGGAATGCTTAGGTTTAAGCTTCTTCTCCGGAATGGTATCATGTGATCCAGATCAAGAGCTCGTTTTCACTGGTTAGACTTCAAGGACGTGCTATCAAACGACGACCTTAATTCCCTTCCTTGCGACTATCACTCAATAGACGATATTGTAATAGGATGATGCATGACTTGAGGTACATGTCAATGTTATTCATCCCCCGCGGGCTTCTTAAGCTTTAAGGCTCACTTTTGGATCTCTTGTGGACTCAAAAAATAATATTGTCTTCTGTTGCACGGACATTGATCTGTCAAACTTGGCATATACTCTTACTTGATCCACGCAATAACGTCTTCTCCCCACCTTTCTCCCTGTCCTGACGAGAGGGCCAGATTAGGGCTGATGTGGTTATGACCAAGCGCGACGAGCGAAGCAGGTTTCTTTCCAGTAATATCTTCCAGCTCTCTTTTAAAATCTTCATTGATTTTCAATATCCAATCCGGCTCCTTCTCCGCCACCACAATCAATATACGTGGCAGCATCGCAAGTGTGGTAGCGGACGCGTCTCTCAGCAGCCCAAGCGATGATCTCTTGTTCATATGCTCCGCTCCCCCGTAATGTTGTGCTACCACCTGAAAGAAGGGCGAGCTGGGATTGAAACCTTCCCAATGATGCACTCCAGCATGCAAAATTAGGCCAGCGATATTTGAGAGCGGAAACGTGGCTTCGGGAGCTGGAGGAAGGAGGATCGACGCAAACGCATGGACTGCACCAGCAGAGTGACCCATCAGAAATATGTCCTTAGTATCAGGAGCAGGGGTTGTGGGAGTCGTAAGATCATGTGGGTTCTTGATGGCCCATAAAATGGCATCGCGGACGTCTTCTGCGGCACCAGGAAATATCGTGGAAGGAGCCAAACGATAATCTGGGATGATGACTATGAATCCTCGGTGGGCGAAGAACGATCCAACTGTGGCATAAACCAGGTCTGCGGGAGCAGGGCATTGACGGTCCCCTGTAACGAAGCCTCCGCCATACACCCAGACAAGGATCTGTGTTTTACCAGTCGTCGATGGGGCAATGGGGTAGTAGACGTCGAGCTGCGGATGGCATTGCGGCTCTGACCCATTGGGAGAAAGTCAAGAGAACATACCTGATGCCTGTCTGTGGAACCATACTGGAATGTTTTCCGAGGTATTTCTTGGATTTCGGTGCGATTTGCCTCCAATAATGGGACGAATGCTGCGGTTGCTGATAGAGACGCGATAACGCTTCAACGAGATAGAGCAAAACGCGAGATATACACACTTGGTTCGATAATCTCGAAGATCTCTTTTGACTGAAATTGGGCAATTGTCTCCATAGCGTCGATTGTGGGCATGGCATCCAGTTGCAGAAGGCGGTACCATTAAATATGCGAAAGAATGAAGTGCTTTGTAATTTGCAAAGCTCACGAGTCTCCAAGTTTACCCATCGTCAAAACTGATGTCTGGTTTTTATGAGCGGTTTAGGATCAATCTTCACAGCATGATGAGAATGCCCTGTGTGTGTCGTGGTAGACTCTGAATTATCCATGTTGACATAGCGCGGAATATCTAGTGAAGTTAGGCATGGAATACTTCTACGCACGCATGGAGTGACAATCTGTTCACGCGATCCTATCAAGATCCTCTTGCTCTACGCGACTTTCGAAATTGTTTATTTATGAATGGTCCAATTAGACACCCTTTGAAGTCGTCCTTCTGAGAAGATCCATGCCTCAAGAATCACTGGGCAATCTTGTATTAGGAGAACTAGAGTTTCGGGAGGCAAATTAACCAAGAAGAGATGCATTTGATGGGATCGAGTTGAGACAGATCGTTCGTGGAATTGTTGCGGCTGGGAATAGCTTCTGGCCATGGGTTCAAGCTCAAGGCTTCTCCGTCATAGGAGCATGTGATCCAGAGCTACTCTAAGCCCTTCGGTATCCCACTCACTTTCAGCCCGACTCAGATCCAACTACTCGCCGACTTTCAAGAAAACTGACCCGCACAATTTTCGATTTCAAAAAATGCTCAAGAATCCCGTCCAAGTCGTCAACTTCGCTTCTTTTCTTGATGGCGCTGACAAGAAAACCATTGCCAATGCGATCCTGAAGTCTTTTCAGGAGACAGGCTTTGTATATCTCATCAACCATGGATTCCCTCAGCCTGAGATCGATACTATGTTTAACTGGGTGCGCAACAGACGGTCTCCGTGGTTGGTATCTCCTCACATCCTCCTCAGTCGAAGAAGTTTTTCTCTCTTCCTCTCGATGAAAAGATGCTAGCGCCACATCCACCGTCAGGGGTTCACCATCGCGGTTCGTAATTTACCGGTAACTACTCTCACACAATGCCCGGATTGACGCCGAGTAGGATATTCACGACTTGGCCAGGAGAAGATTGTACAACACATTTATGATGCTCAAGATCCAGCCGAAAATAGGGCACACCTTCAAGACATGAAGGAAAATTTTGATTGTGGTCATGAAGGAGACGAGGTAATGCCTAATATCTGGTTGCCAGAGGGCGTCCTTCCCGGCTTCAGAAAAGCTTGTGTAGACTTCTTTTGGGTATGCGCCTGCCCCTCATAGATTACGATGTACTTACATCTTTGCAATTTAGGAAGCTTTTGAGCTCCAAAAGGCCATTTTGAGGGCTCTCGCTATTGCTTTCAATCTTCCTGAAGACTACTTTGTCCAGTTTCACACGAAGCCAGACAACCAGCTTCGTCTCCTTCATTACCCAAGGTGAGTAGATTCTGGTGTCATCGGATCTGCGGAATGATCCTCACAGAATTTTAGTGTCTCGAAGGAAGATTTGGAGATGGAGCGAATTACTCGAGTTGACGGTCATTCCGATTTTGGATCAATCACCGTTTGTCTCGCCATTTAGAGCAGCTTCTCTCGGTACATTCAGTTTGAAGTCATAGATTCTCTTTCAGGATGACGTGGGTGGTCTCGAAGTCGAAGATCCCAATAGTCCTGGCACGTTCCTGGTGCGTCGCATTTTACCTCTCATCTAAATCTGTACTCACCAGGCTCCAGCCCGTACCGCCTGTTCCAGGATCTGTCGTTGTCAATGCTGGAGACCTCCTCATGCGATGTATGTACCTGGCAGTGTACAATTCGCTCCTATCGCTAAGTCCGTTTTGAATAGGGTCGAACGATACCATACGCAGCACGATTCACCGAGTGCGAGCTCCACTCAATATCACAACTGACGATGGTATGGTTCCAGAACGATACTCAATCCCATACGTAAGCGCATTGTTAATCATCAGCACAATGAACCATGACTTATTGTTCTGTTGTAGTTTGCATGCCCTGTGAGCTTCAGTTCTTTATACCGAGACACTTGACTCACTACTTAAAGGATTTTCCCGTTGTTATTGATACTATTCCAGGAACATGGTCTGACAAACGTCCTAAGCGATATGACCCCATCTCTGTATGTGTTTCTTACTTTTTCAGATCCTTGACATTTTTGAGCCTCAATGGTATGATGATGGTATGCCATCTAGGCCGGTGCTTATTTCATGAAACGATTGGCTGCCGACTATTGAGTGAGAGCTCTGACCTTATATTGGTGGTCCAGCACACAACATCACTTTTATGTACTTGTATCCCGTCTATCATTGGGAAATCGAAGTATGAATTCGCAATTCGCTTGCTGTTTTTCCTCTTCCAGCATGTGTGTGAATTGAGCTTCTTGACACCACCCAGCTTCTGCATATTATCCCTCCCATGGGTGTCTACATTAGCTTGGGAATTGGGTAAGGCATATTTTGTCGTAATGCTCTGAGTAAACGTACAAGGCAGAGATGATTACGAGCTATAAATATAGAGCACGTAGGTATAGAATCAAGGAGAGAGAACAACATCCGCGAATTCGTCCACAAATTCACGAAGGCGTAGATAGTAGGGAATGGCGAACCTTCGAAATTCAGGATTACTTAACCCGAAAGCGGCGGGAGCGTGACTTAGAGAACATCTCTTAACGACAGTCTTGTGGAATGGATAATTGCCTCTCGCCACCGCGTCACAAAGCTCCTTTGTCACCGGAATTTTGAAAAAGGTCGGGCTTGTACCAACCATGGTAACTCCGGGAATGACCATCACGTCCATTTCTGGCAATCCCTGGCTCCTCCGCGTGTTGTAGTTGATTTGGCAAGCTGCAATAGCCCGTGCCATGAGCTGCGCGTCAATAAGACGACCTCCACGACGCTTAGGCTTGTCTGCTTGGACAACGAGAAAGATGTTGGAAAAGGAGTTTAATAAACCATAGGGGTTTATCAGACAAACATCAGTCTCAGCCCTGCACGATGTATGTCCAGCCATAAGCAACGGGATGGGATAACGAGTGACCAAGACGCGATTGTATTTCTCGAAGCCGAGGTACTTGAAGAGAGATAGACAGAAAAGGTCGACGATTGTTTCGGCTGAAATGAATAAGCATGGAAGGAGTACGCATTGCAGCAAGGAACAAACTAGATTGAGTCTCAATCATATACAAATAGCTGAGAATGCTCTGCACCTGAGGATCATCGACCTCGGCCCCGGCGTATCGAAAGAGATCCGGGTTGATGTTATTAGGATGATCAGGAAGAAGACCGAAGAACTGAGCGGGGGTTTCTTCCACAATGTGAATATCGAAACCGTCGAGCTGGTCTTCGGACCAATCACTATTAGACATAATGCATATTAGGAGATCATTAGGACGAGAACCCCGCAAATATGAGATATACCGCCAAGGAAATCCCCACGATCACGACAATGAAACCTGGCGCCTGCCGACTGACGATTAAGTTTTCTCGATTATCTTCGCTTCAGTGAGGTTTTACCAAACCGTACATGCTCTAGCGATGTGAGTCCAGTATCGGAACAAAGAACAGTGCGAGATCGGGATGAGATTAATTCTGATGCTAGGAGGCGCTTTAAAGTCATAGGGGTTTCTGATCAGCAGGATCGAAGAAGTACCCAAGATGTACTCTAGGAATACGAGACTGATCCAAAAGAAGGGCCCAGATTGTGTACACTCTGAATGACAAAGTCTAATGCAGTCGGCTCGTGACATCATTAGCAAGCACCGTCTTAGCTCTTCTCAAGCTCCATATATAAAGCAGTCACCTCGTTCTCGCAGGTTCACACGCAGATCGGCTCTGAACACAATGAGCTCTAACAACCACAACGCATCTGATCTCTTCCCTGTTCCTTCGTCTCCGTCTTCGCCTCTCATTCCCAAGCATTGGCCAGGAATCAGCACGGAGTCAACTGCGGCGCTGCAAGAAGTTCTAAAGGATAATCACGTCAAGTGGAACATTTTCTTCAATGATAGTGGATTCCACAAGTGTGTGATACCACGATGTATGCGCGATGGAAGTCTAATCATCGACTTCTTAGCCACATTGCACATCGAGCAATTGCATATTGGGCTCTCGGCGCTGCAGGTGATCTGATAAAGGCAGGATACAAAGCTGATAGCAGCTACCAACGTCCTGCGTTTGAATCGCCTGAGAAGATCACGGAGAAGAATTTCAAAGATCATTTGGGTGACAGACAGTGTGTCTTGATCATCTCTCATCGCGCCTCTCGATGAACATCATTTTAACAGGTTCTATGAGGCCTATTTAACTTTCTTCACTGATGTTGTTCGCCAAAAGGGCGCTGCCGCAGCTGTCGAGCAATACATTTTTGCCAAGGACGTAAATATTGACCCCTCCGCAAAGAAAAAACCTGATATGTTCAACCGATTCCTTGGAGGGCTTGTCCATCCAATGATTCACCTTGGATACGGCCTCGAATTCAACATTCCAGGCATGGTCATCGAAGGCAAGTGACGAAATAATGACGTCATATCAGGGAAACAACTCTGATGACCGATTGGATTGATTCATAGGTTTGGCTGAAACCGCCGTTCATTCTGATGAGTCGGCCTGTCGAATTCCTGACGATTTCTTCGACTATTCTAGCAGTGTAAAGGGAACCGCGGAGGACACATTCTCTCGCTTCAAATCGCTTCTCATTTCGTCATCCGATTCCAAGCCGGCCAGTGATCATGGCACCCACGTCTTTACCGTTGTGGCTCGCATTCTCAAGGATACGGAACTTGGCAAAGTTCCAGACACAGAATCAGGAATGTTCATCTACACAATGACAAATCATGTGTCGAAAATTATCGAGCACATGGCCGACTGGCGCGTCGACGGGACCAACTTAGCAGATGTGGAAAACAAGGTTCAGGAACTCAGCTGGTTGAATTCTATCCTCTATGGTATCGGAGGCTGGTCAAAAGACAAGTCATTCAATGCCGACTTCTTCCAGTACGTCGTTTGAGGTCTGCTTGTAGCACCAACTAACTTATGATGATGAATTATGAAGCATGCATTTGGTGACATCGTCCCTTTTCCTTGCTCCATACGTGTCATGCCTAAAGCCCTCGTCCATCGAACACCTCCTCCGCGGATATCTTCTCGTCTCCCTCGCCTGGTGGATAAGTCGTGGCCGCCCTTCTCCCAACATCGCAGAATTCTACGCCTCCACCACGTCCTACCCGTCACCATCCGGCGCCGTTCCCTCCCCACACAAAGACGCCCTGCAGCTCACGGATCCGACCAAGGTCATCACGCCCAACGCCTGGCTACCGATTATTCAAACGAGCATCGTACATCCGGACGACCACCTGCCGAAGCTCCAGAGGGCATTGGCGCATTATGCGTCTTTGTATGGTACAAGGGAGGCAGGGCGGAAGGACTTTACTGAGACAGAACTGGAGGGCGCAGAAAAGCTCGACGGGAGTTTGTTCATTCGGGTTGCGGGGCTCACTGCGGAAAGGCTCGGGAGGGTCAGGGAGGGTAAGGAGGCAGGGCGCTGGGATAGGGATGGGTTTTATGAAGCTAAGCTTTGATCTTTCAAAATAGGCGTGATCATGTTCTTTGAAATCATTTCATATGTTGTGAAAATAGCTGTCTAACACCCCGTGCGGGAGTTTGACGCATATCGTGAAACTCAGTGTTCCAAGTTGGCAGTATGACATGAACGAGTCGTCCAATATTTTTTGCTGAAAGAGTTTTATGTGTTCTAAGGTGTTCTAAAAGTGGGTATCAGACTCTTGCGAATCAGAGGGGTGATTATATTCGAACTTCTCGGGATTCAAGCAAAAGACAGTATTAATCCAATGAAGATCAAGCCACTTCACATCCTGCGATTATACGGTTTAATCTGAACAACCTAGTCCACTTTGATTGGCTGAGTGGATATAAAGGAAATCATCATGATGAGCAGACGTACAAAAACTATATATAACAGGAGTTGAGAGTTTTACCGAAAAGTTCATAAACTAACATATCGTAAGTATGTAATGTAACTAAAGTGACTGAAGCCCGACGGCAGCTTCATTATTGACGTTCACATATCAACTACTAAAGACTGAGCTTCGTGGTCCCGGACCAGGGACCTGGACCTGCAGATACGTTGCTGGCGATCCCATGTTTGCGAATGTATTCTTAATATCCCTCACTTGCTGCGCGCTTAGCCCGCCGACGCCAGTCTGATAATACTGAGCGCCGTTAGCAAGCGTCAAAGGATTCAGGTGATATCCATTCGGAGTTACCATACCCAGATGGTGTTGCGGCTGTTGCACGGCTGTCCCATTCGCGTTGACAGGGGAGGTATTGGAGGCAGGGGAGGAGTGGGAAGAGACTTTAAGCTCGTTTATTTGACTTGGATCGCCTGGGCACTGTGCCACACCATTAGTGAGAGGCTGTGATGCAGGCACGGACACAACGTCTGGAGAAGTTGCAGTAGCAGCGTTGTTTACGCCAACACCGATGTGTGGCATCGTCATCGCTGCACGACTGAATCCGTTTGTAGTGACAGGATGAGGGACCGGTGTTCCCAGGGTAGTTGGAGAAGTTTCTGGCACAGCCGGAATACTTTGCACGCCCTGGGACACTGCTGATGGCGGACGCATACCTCCGTTCGACGATATACGCATTTGCGGTACGCCTGGTGGTGGTGGCATCTTGACCTGTTGTTGCAATGGGACGGTAGTCGATGTTGGTGGTTTCACGAGAGGGAACCCTTTCGGCGGTGGAGGTCGTTGGGGACGGCGCATCTGATGATTTGGATTTATGCCAAGCCTGAAGGGGACGATCATACCCTGGTGACCAGCTGGGATCGAAGGGTCTGTCACCATGTTCTGATGATCCACTTCACGGAAGAACGTCATCATTTGCGACATATATCGCGGCGAATAGTCGTCTACAAGAACTCTATTTTGCTCATCTGATCCATCGGGACCAGTCGCTGGTTCATCGTCATTGTCGAAACGCCACCTTGCAGCTGATCGACTTTGCGTCTCCACCTCCTCCGGATCAGCCATGTGCACGTCTTCATTATCGTGCTCAAAAAGCGTAGAACGCCCGGTGGCGATGGTGTGGTGTGGTGCGGCGTCTCGCCTGTCAACTAGTATACGACCACCTCGACCAACACGGGTGCGAACCGCGCGAGGCTGGCGTCTGCCTTCGAGAATGGGCCTGCCATCGGTTTCGGAGGGCTGGAAGTTGACTGGAATATACTTGAAGAGTCGGTTGACGATAGGAACAAGCGGAGTCTGATAAGGGTTCTACAAGAAAGTCAGGCGTGAATGTTGGATCGATAAATTTGAGAACTTACGTCGACTTGGTCCTCCCAATGATGATCAATCTCTTTCTGCCGATTGAGCGCGGACTCGACGGCTTCTTTAATGAGGGAAGTACGCTCCGAAGGACGGATAGCAACCTCTACAACACGAAGAGGTGTTCCAGGCTCCGGCCTGGCTTTCGCAGGACGTCTGAACTTGCTATTAGCGTTGCATAGATATTCACCGAGAATGTTGACATACACAGTCTCTGTCTTCTTCAGCTTTTCCTTATCGACAAGCAGCTCCTCGTCACCCCGGTCTCCTAAAGAAGGATATTTTCGTTTGAGATCGACGAGGCCCATCCGCTTTTCCCACACTTGCTGAGAACTTTGTGTTACCTCTTTCTTGCGCGTCTCTCGTTCAAACAGAGACTTTGCAAGCTCTAACGGATAAGTTAATTCGGCCTGGAGACGAATGAGCTTGTCTGATGCAGGTGCTTGCTGTGCACGAGTCTTGCGAACAGCCTTAATCTCGCGTCGGCGGAAACAAATGTAGGATTCGTTGAGCGTATCGGACTCGTCAAACTTATATGATCCAAGGACGAATAAGCCAATGCACAGCTTCGTCAATTGCACCACTCACATTAAGAGTAGGTATAATACGGTGTCCTCCACGTTCCAATCGTCTCTCTTTCCAATATGGATAGATGACACGTGCTATTCGTAGAAGACTCTGTGGAGATGGAATCCATGAAGGTACAGAGAAAGATGCGAAAGTCGGCGCAGGTAAAGGAGCTGAGAAGGTTTCTTGATATTCCTGAAAAGAAGGGAAAGCCATTCCATGCTCGAGTCCCTAAAACAATGTCAATTAACAATTACCATAGTAGGTCAACCACGCACATGGTGAAGGTACTCCGTCTTTTCATGCGTCACCTTTTCGTACAAACCCATCACAAGTTCGAATTCATCCTCAGTAATAATGAGAGCTTGTGATGCCTCAGGCTCCTTGCCCTTGCTCTTTGTACTCCGTGCGGAAGTGCGCGTGGAGGACACACTACCTTGCACGCTGGTGCCCTCACCGCGGGCTTCCTCATTATTCTTGTCGAGCCACTCCTTGTCGCGTTCATCCATGTAATACGTGAAGCCTTCGGCAAGAGCGCTGCTACATGCTTCCTCGGTAGTCGTCGATGAAGCAAGGTAAGACACGGTATCTTTCCATCTGTCAGAGGGATAAAGGTCCTTGTAGTTTTCAACGACACCGGTCGAGTCTGGTGTGGGGATGAATGCAGCGGGTGGCACATTGTGGCGCGACTTGTCGCCAGCCCCACGTGTCGATCGTGACGTGAGAGGCGTGTGATGCGAGTGTGCAGAGAGGACAGCTTGCAAGTGATGTTCCTAATTTGGAATGATGCATCAGCACATTTGTCAGCAAACCGCGGGTCGCACAGCCACCAGAAAAGGGGGGGCCCGGGTGGTGACAGAGGTGGCAGCGAAGGGCTTACATTGGCGTCCTCGGCGTCGACACCAGCAACAAGGTTGGTAAGCCGATTTTTCTCTTCATCCTCGTCCGGAATAAGCAGAACATCGGCCTCGTGGTCGTCACCTTGAACGATCCTGAGTCGGGTCTTCTGGGTGATCCTAGCGCGCGGTCGAGACGGTGCGCCGGTGTGGAGATTTCGGGGCATGTCATGAAGCAGGCGGTTGAAAAGTTTCAAAGGGTGAATAAGTTAGAGGGGCTGGGGAATATGGCTCGCCGTCGTACTCGCTGGCCGCCTCGTTTACTCGGATTTGGGCCGAAAAATTGATTCGGGCCGAAAATTCAACGTGAACGGAAGGTTGTTTGTCACACAAATACAAACACATGTCCCATTTGATGTGTTCACGCGCTTGAGCACATGGAGACTATGCTTCGTCTGCAATATGGTCAGCGAGCAATTTTCGACGCACCATCAGAACCTACCGTTTTTGTTGGTGGAACATTAGACTTGTGGATATATTTCGCTGCGTTGTCAGTGTGAGAGATTACAGTACTGAGAGAACTACGCTACTTCAGGGGTTCCTTATGGAAACCATCAACAATGAGTAAAAAATTAAAACATTGAACATACCTTGTATGTCTGTAAATGAGTACTTTACTGTCAAGTACGAAGGTCTTAATTATGGTGGGAAGCATGCCAACCAAAGGAGAGAACTGAAAGGGAGAAAAATGAGACGAGATGTCGTAGGGGGATGCCACCAGGTCTACTTTGTGCGCTTGGTGGTAATGCAGTGAAGGCTGTATTGCAAGCATCAAAAAGGTCAAGGATAATTCATTTATTCACAGAAGAAAGTGAAGCCTAATGGAGAGTGAATCAAAAACTTGCTAATCCCCGAGACAGAAACGCACCGTAGAGGCTCCGGAATCCTGTTCTTCGTGTCCATACTGATGTCTGGATCAAATATCGGTAGTCTAAACATACCGAGATATGACATAGCTACACATACCTTAGTGACGTACACTAGGAACGGGGTGTAATTTTCAGGCACAGCAGACGAAGCAGGCAATGGGACAGATGGCGCGACGATGGAGGTCAAAATGAATCTTGACCTGTGTTTCGTGAAATGACGGAAGGTCAATGTAATTGGTTGGGCCATATTCAGACCAATGACTGTTCCCACTTATGACAGAGGCAATCCCACGACTTCATCTGTTGCGCAATTCAGTTACAAAGACCACCAAAACGAGGTCTGAAACAAACATACTTTCCTCGTTTTGATTCCAAAAATCCTTGAGATTGGCAGAGTCGGCCGTACTAAGTGAGATCTTGGACAGCCAGTAAAATTGATTGTTATCATCAGATGAAAGAAATTTATAGCATATGCTATGAAATACAATTCTAGAGTGAAGGAGGGACGTCAGCAGGCAGAGAATAACATGATAAAGATAATGAGGCGTACCAAATAATACTTTACAACCCTCATCCTAATTCCAGCCTTGAGACCTATCGTATGGATTATGAGGGGAAGTTTGACAAGAGCCCGTCCAGACTATCGCACCTATCACATCGTCAAATATGGCAGGCCGAACGTAGTCGGCCATGATGCAGAAAAATTGAACGGCTGTAAAAAATATCATCACCACGGTAGCAAGAGCACAGAATGGATGTTCAGATGAACATCTCATCCATTATTCGAGCCCCGTTTTGCACCAGATGTGAAACCCACCCGGGTTCCAAAACGACGCACCTAGATTTAGCTTGTCCTGCTCCCTGCTACGCAGAAAAAGAAAAACTTGATGAACAGATATGTCCGGACACCGCGAGTACTACTCTTTAGCGTGGAAGAGTAGAAGAACAAGGCGATTACGCGGAGACGGAGTTGGTGGGCTGAGGACAAGAGCCTTGCCTTGCAGGACGAGCACACCGCACGTGGGCAACAAACATCGGCAATCTCCGAGTGCTTCGAACCTTATTTTGCACAACTGACCATTTCTGGTATGTACGAGCAGACCTTGGCAATTACGCATGGCGATAATCAGATTTCAATCCTGTTCCGGGAATGTCACTACCATCCTTACAGGGCTCATCAAATGCTCATCTAGTTTCAATGTTCAAATTTTGTAGGCATCCCCAAATGTGTCAACCAAGCTATAGAAGGAACGTTCACCATCTTTGCGAATTTTGAAGGTCAAAGCATTCATGAAGAATTTTTTTTCATAACAAAAAGTAAACCTTACGTCACGGTCCAGAAGACTGTCATATAAGTAGCAGTGTAGTTGCGACATACTACGATACTTTATGTACGTTCGTTTTCCTGGAGGCACAGTAGCCTCGAGCATTACCGAATGCAACAACTTCAAGCACTCTTTTAATAGACCTGGTGATGGTTATATCGCAGCATACTTTGTACGCGACCAAAGTATGTAGTCCGGGCTCGGTTGTTCATGAGTCGAGCTCGCCGGTTATCTATTCCTTCCTTCCTTCCTTTGCCATTGTAAGAGTCTATTTTCGTCAATCCGCACGCCGACTTTTTGATTTTCCATATTTGCGTTAGAACTGAATATAGAACCTACGATAATTGGATAGAGTACCTGCAGGTAGGTCTGATGATCTAAATGTGGAAAAGCAGATTTGCAAGCAAGGACACCCATGCTCGCTCTTTTGTTCATTCGCTGACTAGCATACATGCCGCGGCGCCATGCAGTTCCAGTGTTCCATACCAGATTCTAATGAATGTCACTATCTCATGTATACCGGTAACATTTGGAGATTCCACATCGATTCCTACCAATTGTGAAACCATCAATAAATGGATTGCCTGAGCAGTCGAGCGAGTTCAAGTTTGCGATCACGGACCGAGTTCCTTCGGTTCGAGATAAGCCGATCTCCATTCTAGTCAACACCATTGCAAGTTCTAACGTCGAGGAAACGCTGCAGCTGAGAGAGCTATATGTGGCTATATCCTTGCAAGAAACCGCATTTCGGACCGGTATGTACACAACAGCTAGAGTTGTTCCCGAATGACCGGATATAAACTTGAAGAGACTGCTTTTTCTAGCCAATGGACAAACCTCAGTTTCCAGAAGTAGCATACATGGAGCGCGACCAATGTGTAGAAAGTGCAGACCCCGACTGTTGTGCGAGGACCGCACCGGTGGTAACCAACCAACAGCAGACCTTCCTTTTTGCGAACAAGACATTCTGTGAACAAAATCCACTTGACTCCTTGAGTTAGCACGAAGTTGCGCATGTCGATCCTTCTTTCCTCACATGAGAAAGTCTCGGTCGTAGCCTAAGCGGAGACACTGTGCAGGAGACACACGTAGAACCGATGTTAGGGCAGGGATATTCTGGATTGTGAGAACTGCCGCCTTAAAACACAGCCATAAAGAAGATCATGTTAGCTGGTCAAGTTTGAGCCAGTATGACCGTGCCGACGATTCTGGAACCCTGATGTGATCGAATGAACAAATCACTCAAGCGGCCACCGAGAGAAGCCCGGACTAGAATCAATTTTTAATACATGTCAATAGAGAACATAGTATGAAACAACATGTATAAAGATAAATACCTGGCCATAGTAATTTACATTGGCTGGTGTCTTAACTTTCCGGCTCGAGAAGGAGTAAATATACTGGCCCGATCGGAACAACCAATTTACTTATAGACACAGAAAGTAGTGATACAATACTAGATACAGTTGTACACAGAATGATGTCGTGTCGATAGAGCACAACACTGAAGTACTAAGTAGAGCTTGCTCAAAGGCTCGGTGTCAGATAGAATTGTATGTAATTTATTACGTATCGCTCATACTTCGGGAAAATAAGCATCTGGACCGTCGTCAACCCCGTAGCTTACCATGCTGCCGAAACAATGCTGAATATATGCCGGTACTTGCCGAGTATCAGGGAAACCTTCTCCGACAGCGCTTGTTCTGACAAAGGTGATTCTTGACCCCATATGAATGAAGTTCTGATATTTTGAGCCACGGAACATATCTGAAATATTTGTAGATGTATATGTAGATCAAAAAACCGCATGGTTGGATTTACACGGTTGGACAAGTCCCTCCAATTGACAAGGGGGCTTTTCTACCTAAGTTTATGTGTATGAAGCTAGCGGCCGGGATGAGAATGGGAGTGCATATAGACGCACATACAGCATACACCTAAACCTATAATTTATCCGTATACAAGAGGAATAGGTGTGAAGCGACGGTTGGAACGTGAGTATGTACCAAAACTAGCCGCGCTGTCCAGGAGACCGAACTCGTGTCACGCTGTACAGATGAATTCTTTTCACGCTGATAATTGTTGATGAACATGAACACGTATTGGTGTTTCACATGTCGAAAATAACCCATGTGCTGAGGGTGGCAAGGGATGAAATACGATGTCCTACTTTTCGTCGGCGGGAGACTTACAAAGTTCGGATACAGCAGAGCCAGGCGCAAAAGCATCGCATCGGAACGATTGAAGTTGCGTGCACGTGGTATATGCTCCGGGAACACAGGCTCAATTTTCGAATGAGATGGTTCCTAGATCGGCATGCCTGTTCCGATCCAATCCCACTTCTGCATCCGTTAAAAAAATCAAGCAAAAAATAAGTTTATAACCGTTGAGCCCCCACGTTCTTTTCTATCGCCTTTCCTTTCCCTTATTGCCGGCGCATTGAGCACCGTGAGCCTACCATGGCCAGATTCATCGACACGATAAACAATGGTGTAAGTTCAACGTCGGAGATTGATTTGGGGTTGCTGGGCTTATCGCCTTCACAAGGTCGCCCATACTTTCGTAGGACGATATTTCAAATTGGAGGGCTCAGGGGCTACCAAAGAACGCACTGGATCGAGGTTCCTTGTACGTTGTCGTATATTTTGACATCGGTATCTACCACTGAACTCGATGGACTACTCATAGACGGAGATTCGTGCTGGTCTCACAACATGGGTGAGTTCAATTCAGAAGCGCTGTGTCAGTGAAAGCTCAATAGCTAATGACCACTTCTATAGGCGGCTATGGCTTACATTGTGAGGTTTTTTCTACCATCCCCTTCGCCTGTATCCACTCAGACGACGATAGATTTCCGTCAACGCCTCCATACTTTCCGATTCGGGAGGCACCTGCGTATGTACAGCTGATGATCTATGCGTCACCGACACAGTCTACCAAGCTTGCGTGGCAGAAGTACGGGTGGACCTCATCACCACCACAGCCGCTGTTTCTGCACTCGCTTCCTTCCTCATGGGCCTTCTTGCTAACCTACCGGTTGGGCTCGCACCGGGTCTCGGTCTCAATGCTTATGTGTGTACTTCTGCACCTGAGTTGTTTGACAAAGAATCTGATCTTTCGATAGTTCGCTTACTCGGTTGTGGGTTTCCATGGTTCTGGGATCATCACTTATGGTGAGGCACTCGCTGCTGTATTTTTGGAAGGGTATGATTGTTCTTTGATGTGGTGTTCCGACACTGTACTAATAATGTTGCAGATGGATTTTCTTCATCTTGTCGTTACTCGGACTACGTCAATGGCTCGTTCGTGTAATGCCCCAGTCTTTGGTGTTGGCTGTCGGTGCCGGCATTGGTCTATTCATTGCGTGAGTCCTTCACATTTTCAAGAGGCAAGTGAAGCTAAAGAGCTTGGCAGTTTCATCGGATTGTGTGAGTGTGCTTGGCATATATGTCACATATGATTGACATCTGGGTTCAGCTCCAAGTGGTCTTAATGTTGTTGGAGGTAACACATCCACCCTCGTCGGACTTGGTGGATGTTCACCGGAGGGTGTGTATAGCTCTTAATTCACATTTCAGCCACTCAATTCTTTTTTAGATTGGGTTAGTCCTGACATGCCGTACTACTGTGCACACGGTGTCCTCCGGAGCCCCACTATGTGGCTTGGGATCTTTTTAGGAGGGTAAGTCTGGTCCTCTGATTCTCTAGCAGGTTGCTGACAAGGGGATCGTAGTATCTTCACGACCCTGCTAATGCTCTACCGTGTTCGTGGTGCTATCCTCATCGGCATATTCCTTGTGTCGATCGTTTCATGGCCTCGTCCAACACCTGTTACCTACTTCCCTCACACCGAGGCTGGTGATGCCCTCTTTGACTTCTTCAAGCAGGTCGTCACCTTCCACCCTATCAATAAAATCGGCCACGCGATTGACGTGAGTTACCCTTCCCTCGCTGGGGAATCAGAGTTAATCTAAGGCTTTATGGGTTAGTTTAACTACAGGAACGGCAAGGTGTGGTACGCACTCGTCACCTTCTTATATGTCGATATTCTTGGTACGTTCGCCTATAGACCACAGAATTCCTACTAAGATTCTTGAATGCAGACACGACTGGGTAAGGATCGGTCTTTACTTTACCTGACCACCATCGTCCTAACGAGCATACCAGTACACTATACTCCATGGCGAAGTTTGCTGGCCTACGTGACCCCGTCACAATGGACTTTGAGAACTCAACAATTGCTTACTGTGTTGACGCCTTCACCATCAGTATGGGTGCACTCATGGGCACCAGCCCCGTCACAGCTTTCGTTGAAAGTGCTACCGGTATATCGGAGGGTGGCAAGACCGGTATCACGGCCATTACAACTGGTCTCGCCTTCTTCGTTTCTGTTTTCTTCGCGCCGATCTTCTCGTCCATTCCTGGATGGGCAACAGGTGGTGCACTTGTTATAGTTGGATCTCTTATGATTCGCAAGTGAGTCTGACCAAGTCAAGCGTCAGAATATGGGATACTCAGCGTGATTTAGCGTCAAGGAGATCAACTGGAATTACATCGGAGATGCTGTGCCTGCTTTCCTCACTCTTGTTGTTATTCCTTTGACGTACAAGTGCGCGCTCTTCCCATTTCTAGTCTGATTTGATCTCTGAGCTACTCTGTGTTCATAGCATTGCGTATGGTGTCATTGCTGGCATCCTCTCCTATTTGCTTCTCAATGGAATTCCTTGGGTACTGCGCAAAATCACCAATGACCGCATCATTCCGCCAAACTACTACGAGGAGTCGGAAGAATGGATTATTCCTCCAGGAAAAATCTACCCCGGTTGGGTGTACGTTTCTTCTCCATGTTCCCTCGCTTGAACAACAACTCTAATTCCGTGTTACAGCGACTTTGTCCTTGGTCGGAAGCGCTCCGACGTAGACTTCACTCACGAGGGTGATCATACTCAGTCTGATCATACCGCAATGGGCGAGACGGAGAAACGAGTCTCAATATAAAAAAAATTATTATCAATTGAATTCACTTTTATTCAAGCATCTACAGCTTCGCCGCGCGCCGCGTATGGCTATCCGCTCGTTTCACTATCAGGAAATCTGGTTGTCTTATCGCGTATGATAGTGTTCTATCTACGTCATATACCTTTACATCTAGTACAGACGTTACATACGTTTTTCTCAACATGCTACGAACTACGCCCTTACAGACTTATAAGTTGATCTTGTCTTGTTCTGTCGATTTTGATATGGTCATTCAACCACTATTCTCAACGCTATTTATTATTCAGAATTGGAAACGGCACCCTCTGTTTATAGTATATCTAGTGACCTCCTGGCGCCTTCTGTTAACTCTGTCGTTGTGTAAATGTAGCTTGATTTATGAACTCGAAATGTCCAAAGTTGTGAGCGCCTGCAGTGAGCAAACAATGGCTTGACAAGAACAATCATCTTCATCTCTTTCCCCTCCTCAACCCTCATTTTCTTGAACGTCGCAGTAGCCCTGGAGGAGGCGACTTGGGTATTAAATGTGAAGTGCGCTGATCATACCGTTGAAGATCTGACCTTTAAGAAATAGGTTTACATCAGTCGTCACGACGACTTGTACCAAGCTAGCGCCGCATTTCAGAATGGCCCTAGAATATTTGTTATCCAGGCAGGAACGTCCAGAGCCTACATTCAGTCTACGTGCGAAGGCTGCTGTCCCCCAGGCCTTTCGCTCAACACTCCCCTTCGAGGTCCTAGACAACATATTCCGATTTCTTTCAAAGCCCGAGCTATTGCCTGCATTGAGCGCTAATAGGATATTCAATGACGTGGCTACGAGAGTACTCTATCACACCATTGAAAAACTAGAACCTGTGCTATCCATCGTTGTACTTCGGAAGCTCGACCGTGAACCCAGATTACAACCGCTGGTGCGGAAACTTGAGATTGACTGGGCGTCGTCGACGACAATTGAACCTACGCGCAATCTCTATTCTCTACTACATCGTGTGTTGACGAAGCTCAAGGGACTGACCGCGCTGTCGGTGGATTTGCCCCGACCTGGAAGCCAGATATGGATCCTCAATGGTTGTTCCTTCACCCTCCGCTACTTATCCACCTCCATGCCCTGCGACGCGCGTCTGGCAAAATACTTGGATTCCCAGCCATCCTTGACAGACCTCACGTTGCGTGGATATCACAATGGGATCGACACTATGCCATTGCTACTCAGTCTCTTTCCTGGAGCAGAGGCGACAGACAATAGCTTTACGTTATCACCCACATCGTTGCCGAAACTCACGTCCCTCCGCACTGTCCATGGCGGTCCAAGTATCATTGCCTCCGTAGTGAAAGGTCGCCCGATACAAGCAGCTTCCATCGCTCTTTTCCCTTCGACATCGCTAGAATCTCTAAGATCCTTGTCTTTGTCTTCAGCTCCACTACGTCGGCTCAGCATCATGAGCTTTGATTCCACAGTGCAAGACTACCTTGTGACTGAGCTTGCGACGCGTTTTCCTCATTTAGAGGCACTCCATGTAGTTATATTATCATCTGAGTTCACAGATGTAAGCGTACTGTCATGTCATTATCCAGCAGAACGCTAACATGTGTTTAGGAGTCATTGCGAGAGCTGGGACCCTCATTCGCCCCCTTCAAATCGTTACAGGTATGTGACGGATTTTTCATGTGTTAATATCCATTTGACAGCGGTGATCTAGTATATCACATTCATGGCTGCCACAGATCGTGTTGCATCACCGCACGAAGAAAAAGCCATCGCTAAAATCTGGCACCATTGGTGCCCAACACTCAAAACTATCATACTACCTCGAGGTCAAGTATGGTTCTCGGAAGGACCAGAAGGACAGTTGGAATGGAGCTCTTTAGATGCGGATGATTAATTTATATCGTCATGTAGACATGTTCGCTTAGACTTGTCCAGAACCATAGTTGAAGTGACGAGTTAGGTATTGAGATGATCTGTCTATTTTTGACCTTGTGTTCTGTTCGCCAGGCACCTGAATGAAGCACGTAGATGCTCTGTCGGTTAGATGTCTTCCTTGAGAACAATCCTGGTTTTGTCATCATACAGGCACCTTGTGAGAAGCGGCCAAAAGTGTCCGGTCAAATCCATACCCACTCACACTCCACATCACGGGGAGTCCCCGATGTGGGGAGGCGATGTTCACACAGTCCACACAAAACGCACAATTCTGGAGAAACATCAATCAGCAGGATGATTGACACAAAGGAGGGAAGAACTACTTAGTAACGTTGAAATTTCAAGAAGCGTATTGGGTCCATATGATACTTATTGGAGATGGGTATTTGTCAAGGACTTAATACTCCTTCCTACTGTTCCTTAGTCACATTCACCGTTATATATAGCTCATTATTCTCCGAAACATTGAAACCTGAAAAGCTCTCCTCTCCTACTTGATTATTGCCCAATGAGGAAATCCCAACATCTGGCACCTGGAAATTCAAAACGTTCGAAGCTCATATATTGAACTGAAAAGTTTCCCCTGGTCAGTTTCTTCGCCTCCACGAATCACTTGTAATGTTTTATTCAACTTGAGTCGCGGGATAACGGAAGGATGCGCCACAGACCCCTCGATCAGAGAAACACGAGTGGTGAAAGGAGTGTTTCTGTGGCTTTGCCTTCGCTATCACTAAACAAGAATTGACTCTGATTAAATTCGGATGTAAGACATACGTGAAGTCTTGATTCAGAATTTCCAGAGATTGGCCGCATCACAAAAATGGCACAGTTTTGACAGGACGAGTGCGGTACGGTGCATTCAACCACCAAGCATCGTGAACAAGTTTGTCATAAGCGCCAAGTGCATTGACTTCACGTGTGATATTCAACCTCATAGAGTACTCAGAGTTATTGAAGTGTTCGCACCCTAGATGTGCCGTGGGCACCGCTAAGTACCGACGAAATCAGCTTCTTGACTGTCGCTTAATGGCACAAGTATATCATATTTAGGCGAAGATCCCCACGCTCATCGCTTGTGTAAAACATGCCTCATTCTCTGAAATTACAGCTAGTGCCAATATGCTACGACAGTCGATGGATGTCTTGGCAAGAGAAACTGGTGGTTATAGAACTCCGGCTATGACGATAGAATACCTCCTTTTCCCCTTCTCTCTCGCTCAGAGTTATCATCGATGATGGTCGGGTATCACGCCCAGTCAATAGATGACCTTCAAAATTTTATAAGGGATGATCAGGAGAGACGGCGAGTTTTATTCACGTGTAGTTATCAACCACAATGATGTTTGCGCCACATGTCCTGTGTCTCGGTAGAAACGACAAGAGACATTTGTATATCTAGTTGTAAACTCACATCCTCAATGAAAACTCGCCGAAAGAAATTCGGTTATACTAGGGACGTGCGATACTGTTCAATTAAAGAACACCGATGAAGTGTGGATCACATGAGAGCAGAAATAGGTGAAGTACCCACAAAGGCAATCTCTCCCTTGGACAGAGATGGTCCTTTCTTTTTGTAGATGACACGGACCTTGTCAGATGCCTTGACATATCCCACGCACTCAGAACTTCTGAGCACTTCAATATATGGGCGCGTAACTTCGTTCTAGTTATCAATAGTCCCACAAACATGCTTTGTACTTCAAATTCCACAGACGCGTGATGAGCCTGCGACGTATATAAACAGACGTCTTGTTCAGAGGTCTTTCGGTCTAAACACAAGAATGGCGATAGAAAACCTTTTCCCTGCCCCTTCTTCCTCTCGCTCAAAGCTGACGCCGAGGACGTGGCCAGGAATCACACCCGAGTCAACGACTAAACTTCAAAGCCTTATTAAGGATAGCCATGATAGATGGCATGTGTTCTTCATGCGCAACTATCGTCCACACAAGTAAACATGCCTCGCTGACCTGTTACTCGTGGATGCTGAAAGAAATCATTAAGTCATTCCATGCACTGTGCACTCGCATTATGGGCATTGGGAGCTGACACCGAGATCATTCAAGCTGGGTACGAATGGAACTGCGAGCATTTCCTGCCCAGGTTCGGTTCGCCCGAGAAGATTACGGTTAAGAACTTCAACCAACATCTTGGGAATGACGAGTAGGCCTTTGCTCCGCAGCGGCTCGCTGTTTGGAAGGACTGACAAATTTTTGATAAAAAGATATTATAGTGCGTACGTCGACTTCTTCACGGAAATTGTGAGGAAAGTGGGTGTTACAAGCGCCCTGGAAGATTATGTTTTCTCAGAGAAAGCTAATTTTATCTCCGGAAATGAAGACGACGAACAGCCGGAAATGCTTAACAGGATGATGGATGGGATAGCCCACAGCATGATCGAAATTGGGCATGGCCTTGAATTTAATGTACCCGGACTAGTGGCTGAAGGTGGGCCCGCTATCCAGATGTTCGGAAAGCTGGTCCTAAGATAGTCCTTCAAGGTCTTGCTTGGACCGCCGTGCATTTCAGCAGCTCGTCGGCAGTCATCCCAATCTCATTTTGGACCGATGCAAATCAAATGTCCTTCACAACACGCATCCTGGAGAGTACAGTGCCTGCGTCAAAGAACAACGTCCACGCATTGACAATTCTCGCAAGAATCTTGAAGGACGCCCGTTTTGATGCAATCCCGGCCGCTGACAATTATCACGCCGTCTACTCAAATATCACGGACAAGTACGGCGACGCGATAATTCAATATGCACAGATGTGGACGTTCGACCAAAACGATCCCCAGGAAGCCGAGCGAAAGGTTGAGGAACTTGTTTATGCAAATACTGTGATGTATGCCGTTGGAGGGTGGTCCAAGGACCACGAGTTCAACAATGATTTCTTCTTGTGAGTGACTAGCGGCGTCCCTTTGTCCAACTGAAATAAAGATGTCCTGAACGCAGTGTCCACTTTGTCACATCGGCTATTTTCCTCTACCAGTTTATCGAAATCCTCAAACCAGCATCTCAAGAAGTCTTCCTCCGCAGCTATCTTGCTATATGCTTGACATGGTGGATTGGCCGCGGAAGACCAGGATTCGATATCGCAGGATTCTTCAAGGAAGTCCCCACGAACCCAGGCCTTGTCGCCCCGTTCCAGGCTCCACACAAAGACGCACTGCCAGCGGCAGACTCGCCGAAAGCCAGCAACCCGAATCCTTGGTTCCCCCTAATTCAAGAGGCGCTTGTCTGTCCCGATGAACACCTTGCAAAGACGTTGCGCGCGCTTACACATTTCTCTGAGCTGTACGGAACGAGGACTGCGGGGCAAGAGGACCTCAAGACCACAGAATTACCGGATGCAGAATTAATCGATGGGACGTTGTTTATTAGGGCGGCGGTAGCGACAAATGAAAGAATGAGGAAGAAGGATGTCGACGTGAGCCTAACAAGGTACTGGGACAGGAAAGGGTTCTATGCGACTTCTTTGAATTCTGAAGATCAACGGGGATACGTACCTAACGAGTAACTAGAAAGCTGCATTCAAACTTCTTGTACTTGTAAGACGTACGATATTGTATGGGCCTTGCGCGGTTGTGGGACTTGACTCATTGTTTCTGCTCTTGGAAGCTATTTCTGCGATCTTGCCATTGACTGGGAGGCTTTTCGGGTACCAGCTTCAACCTGAATTAATAAGTATCGGTAACATAATCAATACAAATTGTTCGATGAGGACCGGATATTCATGAATAATGTCACCGTACAGGCGAAACATACAATCGATGTGGGTGTAGATCCTTTGGTTTCCCCCACCACAAGCCAGCCTAACAGATCGGTAAACACGCCCACTTGGGTCAATCATGCTTAAGTTCCCCTTTGACTTCCTCAACCAGCTGTACACGTCGGAGAATGATGGAGAATCCATGGTTGAACCTACATGTCTCCACGGGGAAGAACATCCTTTCATCTTCACCGTAGATTGATTTTTACTATATGTTCACTAGAGTGACACAGGCAATTTGCACAGCTGAAAATGTGATACATAGAGTACAAAACATGAGGAGTGTTAGCACACTGGCAAACAAGGAGAAAAACCTGCGAAAGTGTGCATTGTGAGATCAAAAGCACGCGCAGTGACAGTGGTTAATTGAGAGTCACCGAGGCGATGGAAAAGATTGGCATGTCGACAACAAGGACATATTTGGATGCATTGGCGACACGCATGGGTATTTTCGGGCGGGTCGCGTAATCTCGAACACTCAATGGAGCGGGGCGTGGTATGAAGAGGTCTAGTGGATCACGTGTCAATCTATTTGTCTTGTCCTTCCCACGTCGAGTTCTGACCCCATTCCTGCAGTTGAGGATAATGGGCTTCTCATTCAACCTCGGAACACCAATCAATACCGTGCTCTTTGCGTACATCCTGTACTCGGTACAGCACATTCTCTTCCCAACCGTTTCACGACCGAAGACAATCCCGCATGAGTTCAAATCCGGGTATTCGTGGATGCCCAAGTCGCATCCGCCGACGGTACTCTTCAAAACTTATTCCCCGAAGACTTTAGAGCCGTTCAATGGTAATGACGGGGGAAGGATTTTGCTCGCCATCAACGGTATTGTGTTTGATGTTACCGCTGGACGGAACTTCTATGGTCCAAGTCAGTCATCCTGATATTTTTATCTCTATCCCAGAAGCTCATACCCAGTAGACGGGATGTATGGCAATTTTGCCGGGAGAGATGCTTCGCGGGGAATGGCTAAACAATCCTTCGACCTCGGTATGCGTTCGCGTGTCCCAGCAGAGGATATCTCGATAGTGTTAACATCTGTTCCGTTAGAAATGCTCACTCCGGTAGATCAGCCTATCGATAAACTTGAGGACCTCAAGCAAGACGAAGTGTATGTTTCATCTTCCTGACCCTGGTCTCTGGTGACTAAACGGTAGTTTCTGTAGTGAGAATATGAAAGGTCTGCTCAAAATCTTATTTCCACGTTCATTTGCTAAAAGAAGAAGTAGGATGGATTGAACATTTTTCTAACAAGTATATCATATGTGGTAAACTCGTTGAGAACGATGCACTGTAAATTCCAACTGATCTTTGTAATCTGTATCCTCTTCCACTTGCTCTTGTAGTCACGCGCCTCTGTATATATAAGTATATTTCGAACAGCTGTCCCATCTAACCTCGTCATTGTCTGCCGTTGTTCGTCAAGTACTCTGTCATGAAGGACCTC
Source organism: Termitomyces sp. T69sscA (assembly GCA_017657225.1). Lineage (NCBI taxonomy): Eukaryota > Fungi > Basidiomycota > Agaricomycetes > Agaricales > Lyophyllaceae > Termitomyces > Termitomyces sp. T69sscA. The sequence continues at coordinate 42,929 of JAGGAQ010000018.1, forward strand.
GATGTGATAATAGTTAGGCATCTGTTTATGTCAATATTGGCCTTCTACGATTTCACATCTTGGGATTCTACAAATTCTCTTGGCGTATCTGGAGCCCGACCTCGAAAAGTTCGCTCCACCTACAACCCACGGGTGAACAAGTTTTGTTGTAACTGTAACAGTTCTTAATGGGCAAATCATCCCTATCAATATTGTCGATCGATTGATATTGGAACTTTGAATGGCTGCCAGTCAAACTGAGTTATAAGTGCAATCATCAATATATATTTTGGATACTCTTGCGTAGGAGTGTATTATGTCAATGAGTAATATATCCTGTCGACAGAGATACCATTATTGTTATGTTAAAGTAGACTTGAATACGAGTGCAGGGATCAGGATCGAGCTACAGGAATCCCAAGCTGAAGGGGTCATCGTCACTTCTTGTCCATCAACTTGATACCAAGATCCATCTTACCCAAGCATCATCATATTCTTCCCCCGCGCTATACCTTCCAGCTACTGCGCTATGCGCGAACATCTTCACGTTATAGATGTCATCCCACCTTATCTCATTGTCAACTGTACCCATTCCTTCTGTGTCATTACTAGAACTTTGAATCTGGCTACCTCCAAAAGCACTTTGCAAAGACGTGGTTGAAAACGTCGATGTACACGGCAAGCCGTCGAATGAAGAGTTTGACGTATTGAAGTGCGGGTGAAGACATTCCATAGTCATAGTTGCTTCACCACGCGAATGTCGTGATAAGAGGCTAGCCAAAAATCGCGCGTACAGTTTTGGAGTGTGGCGGTCGTTAACTGAAATTTCAGGAGAGCTTAGAGTCTCAACAAGACGTCTAACCAGGTTGAGTATTTCAGTTTCTTGTTGTACTGTTATGTGGCTGCGAGCTGAGAACTCGGGTTGGAGGAGCTAGAGTGTGTTTGGATAGCCCTTCAGTGCGTCTCGAAGTAGAATTTGACAACATACCTTGAGAAGGAAAGCTGACGCAGAGGAAGGTGCCATGAAAAGTACTGCAACTAAGGTTGTAGACTGGAATATAGTCAACACGGGTTCCGACATACCATCAGGAGCGTAACGCATGTATGTTGTAGTGGCCAATCCTTCTACCGTGATCCTTATAGCTAATTTAGCGGCATCCATGCACTATGAAAGTTGAGGGATCATATAACAAAGACATGGTGTAATATTCACCTTGTCGAAATATAGATGACTGTCCAACCCGACACCATGTCGAGACGCTCGTTGAAATCCGAACGAGAATAACGCAAGGCGTGAATATGCTACAAGGCTTCGAGGTTCATTAGTTCTGAGCTATCAAGTCGGAAACTTTGGGCATACGCTTGGAACAGGGTACATCGCAAGGAGTAAATGTCATCTAAGGCCAACATTGTGTCAGAATGGATAATGCAAAGGCATCAAAGTATCTGTCTTGCCATCAGGATCTGAGTCCACAGAAAACCGCCCGAGCCACTCTTCTTGGTGGATTGTTATTTGAGCATCGTGTTGTAGAATTACTGAGTATAAATCGAACATCTACAACAAAGGTTAGACCAGATGTGCTGAGAGGTCATCGATCCAACCTTGTTGAGACCACCCGGCGAAAATGTTTCGCTAGTGATCTCGTCATGAAACTTGTCCATAATTCGTACAAGCCCCGAATATGCGCATATGTGTATATCATACTAGAACAGACGTTGTAAGACATCGTCCCAACCATTGAGCGTATCAAACTCGTGAGAAACGCTCACTCGATGGTTGTACTTGTCTTTTTTATACCAGTTTTTCAAGTCATACAACAAGCTAATAACGGACTGTTAGTCGCTGATCAAAGAGCTGACCTGAAGCTGACCGATCTTCTCTGATGGACGATGGCTTGCCGAGCTGCATTGCTGTCCACCGTTCAACATTGCAACAAGTCAACCACGTCCTGTTTCGATTCAACATCTCCCTTTTTTGTTTCTCGCTCTGTGGCTCTAAAGTAGGAATCTCATGAAGATTAAGATCTGTCGCAATTCTGATGAAGCCAGTACCTTGAAACCATGGTCTGTAGTAGAGATGGAAGTAAACTTACGTAATGGCCATTCCGCTGTGAAGCCAGCTTGTGTTTTCTTCCCATCTGCGCCCCGGTACAGAGTAAAGACTCATCAAGATGTATGCTTGACATAACTCTACAGACTTCCTGCCATGATTAAGAGCGTTGGCTGCTGAATGTCTTGCAAAATGCATAGTGATTGGGTAAATTTCTGGTTTTTTGGAGTAAAATCTTGACGAGACCGCACAAACTAGAAAGGTGTTAACCTCGTCTTTACTTGATGACTCGGACCACTCACTGACGGTAAAGAGAAAGGGACATCTCTTTAAGGTAGAAGCCGGGGTGTGAAGATGAGGGTCCAAAATGAAGACGAAAGGCTGTTGTTGTCAAGGTTGAGGTATGATCCAAGACATCCTTACAAGACACCTACGTTGACACGGTTAAAAAATCTGATTCAAACAGTCTAGGATGAGAATCAAAGACATAAGGAAAAGGATTCACGAACATTTCAAAAAGATCGTTCACATCTTCAGAGGTCACTATCCCATGAGCTAGGATCTCGGGGAGGCAATAATGGCGTTCAGCCGACGTCGCACGTATGTCGAACTCAGTACTAGGAACTAAAATTGTGATTTGGACGTGATCTGAACCCGTTGAAGAAGCCACAAACCTGGCACAAAGTATGCTGTGTTCGCTACACCCTAGAAGTATAAGCTTATGTCTCCAAGTACGATATCGAGATCTGATTTGTCACATACGATGTCATCATCTCCCTCGATAGGAGCAGGATTTTGGATATACTCCTTCAATTTTAATTCGGTGTTGTTCAAGCTCAACTTCGCAATCAGACCGAAAGGACTGGAATCCGGGAGAGACAATGACTTTTGTAGTGTATTATCTCCGTAACTGACCACTTGATCATCGTTATTGCTCGACGCAACAAGGGATCCAAATTTCGGCGTGGGATTTATTTTCATTCCGGAATCGCCGCCTTTTGCTTCAGGTCCACAAAGTCGCTGAAAGGCTTGTTCGCCTTTCCTACCAACGGGGTAAGCCCTGGATTGCATGCCATTAAACCATTCCAGAATGTTCTCTTTGCGGTGGCTAGGGGATAACCTCGCCATCTGGGCAGGAGTCGACATGTGTAAATGATTAAACTGTAAGGAAGTCATTATGAGTACATAAAATGACACACTCCGAGTCAAATAGAATTACTCCCCTGTTTTAGTAGAGTCTCAATTAATGCATCTTTTTGTTTGACCTGTACCAAAAGACTCTTGCAGCGGCTAGAATGACAAGAGACAGTAAGTCTGAGGCTGCAAGGTGGGTGAAGAGGGACCGACAAAAAAATAATAGAGAAGCCTGTGGTGGTTAACAGTCCCATTGAGGGTCTGTTATGATCGGGCACCAGGTCTATGAAGTAGTACGTAGGAATGAGCCTGAAAGGCTGATGTAATTTTTACTCTGCCAGAGATGATTCATATTGAAGGAGATTCACAATTTCTCAGACGCAGACTGAGGATGGAAACTTACATGGGCGGCTTGTTTAACCTTCTGCCTTCGACAATGCATATACGTCCACCAGGTTTACACCTCCTACACGTGTTCTCACCTTCTGCAAAAGCACATTTCATCTATGAACCGCAATTTTTCATTCTAATAGATCAATAAGAGACAATGAATGCGGTCATGTTCATATATGGCATACCGTTGGGGGGAGGCGCAGAAAAATGCGCAACCAGACATCGTGTAGGGTGAAAAGTCGGAAAACCGTCATAATAAATTGCAGTCAAAGATGCCATGGATGAAGAATAACAAAACAACTAAGTCAGCAGTGTGAAATATAAGAAAGAGAAAGAAGCGTTGATGATCAACAGCAGAGTACGAGCCATAGAATCATGTGAAGCAAAAGATTATACGAAAAAGTGCAGAAAACGTTTCATACCGTACCTTAAGTCTCTTGCAATACGTGCATGCGCCGGGCCTATGAAGTGGGACAAAAGTCGAGCCAAAACAGTGGAGACCGAGGCCAGCGATCGAAACAGCGTTTCCGTTAGTCCGGAGTTAGAATTTGCAGTTGGAATGCGTTCACAGACCGATCAGAAGCAAGATCAGAAGCAAAGAAATGCGGCGTAGTCCCAGTGGACCATGAGAACCAGATCATGTGATGTCAAGAGCGAAAAAGAAGACGCAGGTTAGGAAAGCCACCCAAAGGAAAAAGCGGCGGTTATCGTAAAAAGCACAGTTATGGATTGAAAGGGAGGCGATTGTCAGTAACGTTTAAATACGGAAGGAAATTCTGCTTACGATCGCCGAGATTTTGATTTACCTCCGATTGAACCACTTTCACTACCTCCTAAAAATTGCCCTGAGTTGGGGGGGTCTCCGACTGTCGAATCTTTACTGCCATTCCCGTTTACTTCAATTTGCTCCTTCGTTGAGCATGCGGTTTGAGAGTTCTTCGAGCGCGTGCACTTGATGGCTTTTGGTGTGATATCAGAAGTAGAGATGGCCGTCAACGGTTCCAAAGGCAAAGGCAAAGGCTCGGAGTTTATGACTTGGAAAATTGACAAATTGCCCCGTTCCTCGGCCATGTCAACCTCAGATTGAGTCATAGCGACTTCAAAGAGCTCATTAGGGCGGCGAATTTCCTCCATAGAATGAAATTTAATGCCTTGATATGACCACGAAGAGCGAGGATCTGACTGCAAGCGACAGCCGAGTATCGAAGGCGTTTTGATCGAAGTTGAAGTTTGGATGATATTCTGCCTCTGAAAGTGGGAATATGGCTGAGAAGGGATGTATTGTGACTCGGAGCTTAGGCAGGATGGAAATGAACCGTGGTGTGAGATCATTTGTTGGTCCAACAAAGCACGACGGCTTGTGTTTGCGGTGAGTGCATCTCCACCATCCACCAAATTTGAAAGGAGGTGGTAGCTGGTGCACGTGTCACCTATGGCCCTCTGAAACTGGCCGTCGCCACTTGGTAAAGTCGGAGTGACACCTTGCGATGGTGGGTTCGAAGATACTTCACTATCTACAAATAGCGATGCTTGAGGGTACTGGTGCCGGAGGTGAGTGTCATGTTGATGGGACGCGAGAGTACTATGAGGATGGGGATGATGAACGTCCTGCAGATGTTGACGCTTCCAATGAGATGTAGATGGCTGGGGACAGAGTGTTTGGTGATAGTAAGGTTGTGGTTGATAGCAACGCAGGCCGTCTTGATATGCCTCGGGGTCGTAGGAAGTTGGTGTAGAGCCAACCATATCATGAGCTGTCCCAGACCGTCACTTCTCTGTTGTCTGGAGCCGAACTGGATGGTGCATAGTAGCTTGGTCAATGTATCAAGGGCTTATAAGGACTGCGAGGTCCAACGGCGGAGATGCTCACCAAGAAACCTGTTATGTCACTTCTTGTGCGTTTGGAGCCTCTACATCAGAATGGATATATTGGAAGTAACATGGTGAATTTCTGTAGATGGAAATAAAGTTTCTTGGACACTCAGGAGTTCAAATAATGGGGTCACTTGTGATAGCATCGCAGCGTTTCGGATTGATCGCGAGATGAGTTGAAGATCCACTGTCGCAACATCAAGATTGGCCATGCGTGCAAGGTCGGGTAGAAGGTTGCCTAGCAGTCAATGGCTACAAAGAAGCCTTTCGGACATCAAGTATCCGATATGCAGTGACTAATTTCGGTATCATGACGGTTCAACAAAGCATTTTCTTGAATTTCTCCCGCCAGAAGTTATAGCCATTTTTCTTTCAAACAAATCAATGTAAGGACAAGGACGGATATTCGACGCCTGCTTGTGGATATCAATTCGGCTGTGCTTAATCTAGCCATCAGAATCTTCATCGGCAGAGGTGCTTTACTAACACATGGCGATGTACCATTCCAATCGGTCCCAACTCCTTTCTGACGATTGTGATATCTTTGTGTTGATCTTCGGCTAACTTGGTCAAACATACCCGAGAGGAGTATGCGTGCTTCGTATACTCTAGGGTTGACGTGTAAGGCCCTCGGTATGTTGTGATAGACGTCTGATAGACTCACCTGTACATAGGCGCAGATGAACCCGATAAATAAAAATCATCTAAGGGTACCGATAATCTGGAATCACCCTCTGGGACACTGGAACAGATACAGTCTGTAAGTGACCTTCAGAGGGACAAGAGATGCAAGAAGTGGGTTGCGAAACCACTGGAGAGGATCTTGCGTCTATCAACTCCGGAACCATACTAGGAAGTGCAGATACAGGCAGGAGCTTTTCGAGGAAAAGGAAAGGATCCCCGTACCTCTTCAGGATTCTGATCATTGAATCGGCGTATTTCATCTGGGTGCTAAGATGCGAAAGGTTTATACAGAACAAGAACGTGCTCCATAGCAAGGAAGAAATTGAAATCAGGTGGCATACTATGATAAGCACCAGAGCAGAGCTGGACCGGAGGATGTCCGACCCAAACTAGGGAAGAAAGCCCTAAAAGATACCGATGTGACAGAAACATGGGAAGGTACCGGGCTTGAGGGGGGACCCTTAACCCCCAAAGGGGCACAGCGGGGTTTTAGTGGGCATGGGCCCGAACACAGAATTGGGGTAGGATAGCTGCCTGCCACGGACCGAGACCCCATACGATGTGCGTAAAGGCATTTCCTCACAGAAAATAGCTGACAGTATAGGAACTCGGTTTGAAACCCCGGGTGCTCAGCAAGCGGGTTGGGGAGGAGTCTACTTTGGCGACGGTCTTCCCACTGGGAACGCTACTTTAGGGAAAAAAAAAGGAATTGGGTTGCGGAGAGGGACGGAAAGACGGATTCAATCGGGAAGAAGGAGTTGGCATTGTAAAAAGTGTGTTAGGCATGAATTATTCCCAAGTAAATTGCTATCTTTAGGCTCTCCGATGATTTGTTCAAAGGCTGAAGTGAAGGGTCAGTCCGATTCGGGTATGTGGGTGGTAAAATTTATTGTCCGCGCCAAAATTGAGCGAAGCGTAGTGTCAACACCAAGCAACGGACTGAGAGACAAGACGCGAATAGAACAGAACATAAACGTTTAGAAGTTTCCAGCCCAGTTTTTCCTCCGCGAGTACTCCGCGAGTACTGTCACGCGAACATTCGGCAAACTACCGTGACTCAGAACTAAGTGTTCTGCATATATACGACATGGACTGGGACGAAGAGTACGATCTACTGGCTGCCGGACGTTCGTCTGTTAATCGCACGCGGAAGGCCGTTGATGACGAAGATGCGGTCACCGAGCCTCTCTCAATACCAGCCGATGTCGCAACAAAATATCTAAGTGAAGAGGAGACCCCTTTACAACAACTAATACGGCATTGGATAGATGAAAGGAATTGTCCTGATATCCTGCCTGCGCAAGAAGAGCTTTTAGTGAATATTCTTGATCATATACGACGGCAGGTGGGATACGATTCAATCGTTTGGTCACGATTTGTTCGTTATTGTTAATCTCTGTCGCTGTACAGTCGCAAACAGTGCAGCTACTACGAGAAGATGCGTCAACATCAGAGGATGAGCATATCAGGATCATGCTCGCCCAGACTGAGATGGAACGGGTGAAGTTCATTGTGCGATCATATGTGCGCACTCGACATTACAAGGTCAGTGTCGCTGGCCAACATTTTCAAGGAGGATTTCTCAAGCATGCTCATATATTAGATTGACAGATATGCGCGATACATCACTACAAATGCTGAAGTGCAAACGCGTTTAACAACCGGCGAATTGGACCATGCAAGGCGGTAACTACTACTGCCTCCACAAATTGGCATTCAAGGTTTGACGATGTAAACCTATAGGTATGCAAATATCCTTGACCGCCACTTGTATAAGTGTGTACTGCAGAGTCTGCCCACATCCCAGGCCCACTTGGACGATTCAATTGCTTTCGTTCCCAGTATGAGTGCGCATCCGCTCTGTTTTTTGTCTCGGATATTTATTCTCTAATACATTCCTTTCAGTCCTACAACCCGACAAGACTCGACCTGTTTTTGTGCATGCGCTGCAAGACTGTCCGCCCATACGTCTACCAGAGTAAGTTTTGAATTACTTCCTAATTTGTCTATCACGTAGTGTTATCGTCAGCGGAACTGCTCTCGAGATGCGGAAAAATCACATTTCATTAGTGCCATTCTACGTCGTTGAGCAACTTGTCGCTCGAGGAGAGGTCGAACTCGTGTAGCTCAAGTTCCGCGGATACAATTATGCCTGGATATGCGCCTTTCAATATCATTACAATACTATAATACTACAGAGGCTACGACACCTGAGGCCTGAGCAGCGTCTCTCAAGAATTTTCATCATAGCCGTCGTCGCTGCTCGGACTCCGAGGTCGATAGTTCGACACGACTTGTCGACTTCGTTTACCATCCTTTTGTTCTTGTTTTGGTTCAGAGCTCCAATCCATACCTTCACCTTCTTCATCGCCACCCTTCTTCTTTCGTCGCTTTTTCGACGGCTCTCCCTCTCCATTACCTGCGGCTTTCTTCCCTTTTCCTCTTTTCTTTTTTGCAGCCGCTTCCGCGTTCTCGCTTTCAAGATCGATAGTTCCTCCTGCGGATGGATCTGGCACGCCCTCTACAATCTCTTTGAGAAAATCAAGCATTTCGGTTGTTTCAACTGCATGTTTTCTGTTTGAACAGATTAAAGATCAGGCTCTATATGAGAAGACATAAAAGCGTACAAATGATATGCCTCAACTTTCTTAGAACCCCTCTCCGTTGTGACTTTGCTGGCTTGCTCCATTATTAGGCCAAGGAATAGTTCCAGAGCTTTTGCTGCCATGAGAGATAAAATGTTGACCGAAGCAAACAGGTTTAGAGTACATACAAATGACGATCGGAGTAGCTTGTGCAACTTTTCCAACCTCCTCATCCTTCTGCATGATCTTCTTGATGCGTGCCTTGAAGTACAAGAGAAACCTGCGTTCACATGAGTTACTTTCAAGGGCATGAAGGTCGTACCACAGGAAACTTCGTCTGTTTGTTTTTGTTCTTCATCTTGCAAGTTAGTGCGGTTTTTGGTCAGCGATTGATACCAAAAGACTTGAGAGAAAGGATGTCGTTCAATCATGACAACTCTATTCACGTGATCTCATGACTGCTCCACGTGCTTCACGCGCCTTGAACGCGACCGTCAGAAACGTTGAGAGGAACATCGTGCGTACACATTAAGGATCATCAAAGGGTAGACTTAGGAATGCATATCTATATGTACAATATGTACATTAGCAAAGGCATTTGACAGATTGTTTTGAATACAGTTCCATTTCCCACATCTCTACGAGAGAGTACCTATTAGTAAGAATATGTGCCTTCATTACATTGTGACATGTTCTCCACGTCCAAACGAGATTAGAGGGCTTGAATATTTCAGCTTCTTTGAAATGATTATGTCAGGTCATCAATCTCAGTCCCGACATTTGTAGATACGTACACAGAGTACTAAGATGCATTTGGTTAGAGACTGACACGGTACTAATCTAGTATGAGAAGTATGGTGATAATGAGGTTGGCGTGATTAGGCTGGTGGTGCAAGCCGACGTTGTCTTTGATATAGTCAGTAGATAGATTAGGAAAAAAAACTGTTGATCCCACCCATCAAGGTTTCCAAGGAGTTCTTCGAAGCGGCCCCGAAGATCTTGAACTTCTTTGTCGTACTTATTGCCAAGTGTCTGTCCATGGTCCATCTGGAAGGCTTCACATTGACGGATGAACTGCTCTAAATCTTTCACTCTTGTGATTGATAGTTCCGGTTCATTGGATCCTCGAGCGCGAGCCAGATAAGAAGCTGTGATAGTCGAGAAGCCACCTCGATTAAGTTCAATGAGGTCAAATTCTGGACAGGTAAAACGTTGAAACCATACCAAGGATGGCTGTTGCAAGTGCAGTCTAGACAAATAAAGTTAAATAATGTTTGGCCGTCGACGGAAGGTTAGATCGACCTGGTGACTGGTGGCTGCGACAGACGCCAGGCCAGTCGTAAGTGCTCCAAGCATGACCTGTAGACCGATAGCAATATTTAACGCATAGCCCGTCATCTTGGCCTTGAGGGTATACTTGTCTCGTTCAGCGATGGCGGTCAAGAGAATAGGCTCCAGGCGTTCTCCTACTGTTTTCTCTCGTGATGTCTGTTTATAATTCAACGTTAGCTTGAGTTGACGCCCGCGTTCATGCACACCTTTCCATTCACAGGCACAATGTAATCGATGCCGGAGCGTGGTCGGGAGGCTGGGGGTCCCTCAAGTCCAATCCTACCGGTACGAACTAGTACTTCAGGTGGAAGAGGTGGTAGAGGCAAAGGGCGCTGCCTAGGATCCTCGTTCTCAAATACAAGCGACGTTTGTGGCACGGGATTCCGTTGGGTAGATCTAGGGGAGTTGCCATCGAGTCCGAAGGCAGGTGAGGAGGAAGGACCTTGATCAGACACGAATGGCACAGAAGGATAAGTGCCTCTGAAACTTGCTATAGGGATAGGTGCTGTTAAGACAGGGACAGATGTAGGTGAAGTTGGAATGTGCTCCGTTGAATGATCCCTCGATATCCCAACCTGTGAAGGCGCTATATTAGACGCATGGTGCACGGAAGTTGCATGCTCGAGGGACGATGTAGGGATTACAGAAGGTCCTGGGGAAGAAACAGAATGTTCTGACTCGGGAAATTGATCCATGTCAAATTGTAGAGAACGTAGGGGAAGGGAAGGAATAAAAGAGCGACTGTCAGATTTACCACGCTTACAAGGCGTCCTTGCATTTCTATCATTGCGTTTCAATAATATGTACCTGCTGGGTAAGGTATATTGGAAACTTCCTAAAGGCGTGTAACGTCGTATTGATGTACGATCGCTTCGTATTTCCGTCATGTTGTTCGGATCATCTTCAGGTCTCCAATTTTTTACTTTCCCATGTCTAGAACTGCAACTGGCCCTAGAAACCGTGCTGAGGAGAACTTACAATCTGAAATCAGGCACATGATCGACATATTCGCGGATGTTACTAGCCAAAGGACTCGCAAAGAATTTTGCACCAAATCTACATGCTGGTAGCTGCTGACAGCATTACGAAACCCCCTTTGAGTTATCCATGAGTGGGCGACAGAAACTTAGACTTAGGAAGTACTACTTACCTCACTTGTTCAAACTGCTCTCTGACAACCGTTGCCTCGATTCAAAGGCAGCCTGGAGCCAGCAATAGATTGCAGTCAAACGTGCAACGACGTAGGTCGTGAAGGATGTCTTCGCTATGTACCAGACATGAAGTCGACGCGTGCTTTTCATTCAGCTGTGCACCATATCAGTATCACGTGCAAGATGCTGTAAAGAATAATCGTTCTCCGCAGTTCCTTCTGCTGTGTCTCGAAGTTTGAAAGCGAAGACATTGATTATATGACTTCCTCTACAACTTCTATCGATGGCTGCTCATACTGCAAGCATGATTTCCATGTAACTCGTTATGCTATCATAATATAGTAGCCATATAAATGGTCTGCGAATGGAAATCTGATGATGACGAGTTACGACCTGTGCCTTCGGCACAGGCCTTGTATCTCGTTGGGGGCTTCGCCCCCCCGCCACTCAGCCTCCGCTATACCTCACTTCGTGAGGTATAGCTTCAAATCCCATTGAGTAACTAAGGCTCCGCCATAACCGAACGAATCGAGGGAAATTTCGTCGTCTTCGATACTCCCGTATGCTCTCCGTATACGGGGGTGCTGTGTCCCCCCGTCCAATTCCCAAATGCATGAAGATTGTCGTTTCAAATCAGAATGCGAGTCTGGAGCTGGTGCCACTGCTTGTCGCACTAAATGACATATACTGGTAGGCCGTAAACAGGATACGACGGACTCTAGTCATGAAGTATTCGGGTATACTTATTGGATACATTTGATAATGCTCTACTACAAATCTACTACCAATCTACGTGTGGATCGCTACAAAATTAGTTGAATTGTAAGTGACATGCTGATGCTCTGTGTATTCTACTGCGATATATGGTGCCAGATTCAGCAGCTTTTCAGTCAGATATTCATGCATGTAGATCCTTAGTTGGTAAGATGAGCTCCGACGGTGAACCAAGAGGTTATCCATCGTCTCAGGCCATAACGCTAGCAAGAATTGCCATCCGGATCTGTAAAGAGCATATATAATGAATTATCTTATACAAAAAATGTGAGTTTTCACGCACGAAAAGGCCATAACGCATCTGCCGGAAGTAGACTGCCCGTCTCGAATCATAATCAACTTCGGGGTCGATTTCTGTAACAAGTGTACATGAGAACCAAAGACGTTTGAACAGCATAGAAGTTGATTTTCACCATTGACTCGAGGCAAAGGATGCATAACAATCATATCTTCCTTTGCCCTTGACAGGACAGCGTGGTCTACACGATAAGCATCTTTCACTTGCAACCACTCTGCCTCGCTCGCAAACCGTTCCTTCTGCACGCGAGTGACATACAAAACATCGGTCTCGGCCAACACTTCGTCCAGTGATTCGCAGATAGTGACTGAGATACCTGCTTTACGTGCCGCAGTGACAACGCTAGAAGGCATGGAGAGTGCAGAAGGAGAGACGAAGTTTAGTCGCACGGTGTACAGGGAGAGAAGGACTACCAAGCTGTGTACAGTGCGCCCATTCTTAAGGTCTCCAAGAAGAGTGATCGTACGACCATTGACCGTACCAAGTTCAGAGCGAATAGTGTAAATGTCAAGGAGGGCCTAAAGTGAAAGTCGTGAGGAAAAGAAACAAGAGAGTGGAATGGGATTTACTTGAGTAGGATGCTCCCCAACACCGTCACCAGCATTAAGAACCGGGACCGGCGAGAATTTAGCAGCCAACTGCGCACTTCCTACGTCAGGATGGCGCATAACAATCGCATCGGTGTAACATGCGAGCGTGCGAATTGTGTCCGGTATTGTCTCGCCTTTCTGAACTGATGCTCGATCCGCACTGACCTGGACAACTGTGCCCCCACACCTCTTCATCGCGGCATCGAAGGAGGCGCTCGTCCGAGTAGAAGGTTCGTAGAAGAGCGTACAAAGAACCTTCCCTCTGAGAATGTCCAAGGTGCCGTTTCTTTCCACTTGGAGACGCATTTCGTGAGCGAGAGAGAAAAGGTCGTAGAGGTCCTTCTGAGTAAATTGCTTGACAGTCAGAATATGACGACGATGGAAGCTCGGATGAGGGAGAATATGAGAGTACAACTGATTAGCTGACGATCCATGGGTAGCTATGGGCAATGCCATGACAGCAGGACGGTCAACATCTTTCACAGCAGGCGTCGACGGACGTGGAACCACAGAGGATAGTGGAGCTATATGGCTTGTGGAAGAGGCTGACACGTCCCTTCCAGACGTCAGCAGGAGTGACCCGTCGAGGAAAGTCGTGTTTCCATGAACGACAACACGGTGGATAGCACCAGATACGGTCTTACCATCTAACGGCGACCAACCAGACGATCGCTTCGCAAAGGGAGTTCTACGTCCAAGAACTACCTCAACACTGGTATGTAGTTGATCGGCAATGCCGAAGATCGAAACCGGATTGTCATGAAGGCGGAGTCGGATATCATCGAGCGTCAGAAGACCGTCCGTCACAGCGGTGAGTAAAAGAGGTAGGGTCTCCTCGATACCAGAGGTCGGGATTGACGGTCGCCCGCCTGCCTGAGCAAGACTGTAGGGAGCATGACCAACCGAGAAAGCGTCAATAGTGCTCAAGTTTTTCCAGAGCAGCTTTTGATCAGCCGCGGTTGGAAGAACAGACATATCCGGATACTGTTCACGAGTGAAGAACAAGGAGTAGACGGAAACGTCACAAGTAACTTTCAGCTGTTTAGCCTTGCTGAGGGAAATGAGGAGGAGATCGTCGCTAGTGCGAACATCGGTGATATGAACGCTGCGGCTGTGAAGACTGGCGAGCAGAAGAACGGACGCGAGATCCGAGCCCTTGGCATCGGAGATGATGGGTTTGTCGGTTGGCCAAGTAGTGAAATGTGCCGCGACTGCAGACACAGGCAGAGAAGCGCAGTCAGCTCCAAAAGGTATGAACAAGGACTTTACTTCGGCAAGGGTCTCCTCGTCCAAGGTCTGAGAGTTGGTTGCAGAGGCGGTGATACTCAATGTATAGTTAGACGCAGCAGCTCCAGTAGCACTGGCCTGGGCTTTTTCGAGCGAAGGACGGTCAAAAATCATGCTCTTACCATCCCAAGGAAGGATCATGGCGGTCGTGAAACCGGCACTGATGGAAGCTTCAGTGACGGCAGTAACATTCTGTCTGTTCTCTGTAAGGCCAGGGACAAATGCAGATATATTGACAAGCCCAGGGAACGAGTGAGTCCGATGTGAGCTTTTCGAGTCTACGGAGGAAACATCGAGTGGGAGCCTTCGAATGAGAGCCTCGGCAAGCATTTTTGCATTCTTGACGTTGGTGATTAGTGGGACCGCGAAATCAACGGCCATGCGACGGGTATGGTATCCCTTAGAAGCATAGCTTGCGGGGCGACGATAATGATTCTTGGAAGGTAAGTTGATGTACATGTCGATGAGATTGTTAGCCAGATGCTGCGTCAAAGAATACTCAGACTTCTGCTGGCTACGACTGTCTTCACCAAGGGTCTCAAGGTACTGGGGAGAGAACGTAGCTTAGAAAACGTAAAAGTGTAGTAAAGGAAGAACAAACTTTGCAGGTAACATTGTGCTCCGTCAAGAAATCTGCAGTACCAGAAGTGGCAAAGATATTGTATCCTGCACTGCTGAGCTTTTGGATTGAGGGTAGAAGCTCAAGTTTCTCGCGATAACTACCGATCGAGAAGAGGATATTCTTCTTCGGCGGAATTATGCCAGTGGCAATGAGACCCTTGAGGTACGCCTCATACTTGTCTCGTCCAAAACAGGCCACCTCTCCTGTCGAAGCCATTTCAACACCTAGAACGGGGTCCGCGCCTGAGAGTCGGCTGAAGCTGAACTGGGGCACCTTGACACCGACGTAGTCCGGAGGAAGACCGGTATCAGGGTATGCTTCAATAGGAAGATCGAGCATAACCTTCGTCGCCATCTCGATCGCATCAATACCTGTTACCTTTGATACAAAGGGGAAAGAACGAGCAGCACGTAGGTTGCACTCGATGACCTTGATCTCGTTGTTCTTCGCAATGAATTGGATGTTGAAGGGGCCAGTGACGTTGAGGGCATTACCAATCTTAGCCGTGGCTTCTTCAATCTGACGAACAGTTTCGGGGTCAAGATCCTGAGGAGGGTGAATCAAAGTGGCGTCTCCGGAATGAACTCCAGCATTCTCGACATGCTCAGAGATGTAATGCATAACCATCTTCCCTTCCTTGGCAACAGCATCCATCTCAATTTCCTTGGCCTGCTCAATGTACTTCGTAATGACGACAGGGTGGTCGCGGGAAACAGCAGTGGCCTGGGTCAGGTAAGTCTCCAGGTCGTCGCCAGTGGACACAACGTTCATGGCCGCTCCAGAAAGGACATACGAAGGTCGCACTAGTACTGGATAACCGACTTTGTCGCAGAAAGCCAAGGCTTCCTCGAAACTGGTCAATTCCTTCCAGTGGGGCTGGTCTACCCCAATCGCGTCAAGGAGCCGGGAAAACTTGAAACGATTCTCTGCGGTATCGATCATCTCAGGAGACGTTCCATATATCTTGACATTTTGACGATAGAGTGGGAGGGCGATGTTATTGGGAGTCTGACCGCCCATGGACAGGATGACACCACGAGACTGCTCCGTGTCATAGATATCGAGAATAGTCTCGAGACTGATGTTTTCGAAATACAGACGGTCCGCTTCATCGTAGTCTGTACTGACAGTCTCCGGGTTGTAGTTGACCATGACTGTTGGAAGACCCTGTTCGCGCAATGTCCGAATAGCCCGAACCGCACACCAATCAAACTCGACAGATGATCCAATGCGGTAAACACCAGACCCGAGAACTATGACGCCTCGATCATTGAATTTGACATCATGCTCAAAGGCGTTGTACGTGGTGTAAAGGTAGTTGGTGAAAGCTGGGAACTCTGCGGCGACAGTATCAATCTGCTTAACGAACGGGCTGATTCCGTTTTCCTGACGGAGCCTACGCACGGCGAGTTCGGTTGAGCTCATACAAAAAGCCAGCTGACGGTCCGAGAAACCAAGTTGCTTGGCTTGGCGGAGCAGGGTCGAGGGAATGCTCGAGACGTTACAAGTTCTGTCAGGAACGTCAGATACAAGAACAGTGACAACTCCTGACTAACGTACGAAAGGTGCTTCTCCATCTTGTAGATGTTCTCAAGCTTGGTCAGAAACCACTTGTTAATCTTAGTCATCTGCCATATTTTGTCGACGCTATAGCCCCGGTGGAACGCGGTGGAGATAGCGAAGATACGCTTATCCGTAGGGTTTAAGAGTTCAGTGTCAATGTCCTCAACATAGTCATTCTGGAAATGGACTTCCGTAAGCACGGCTCGCATAAATAACGTATGAGAACGCACCTTAGCAAACCCAGCGAACTGGTCGTCAATGGCCCGTATTGCCTTCTGAATTGTCTCCTCAAACGTCCTTCCAATACTCATAACCTCCCCAACACTCTTCATACTGCTACTCAAAAGCCTACTGACCCGGTTGAACTTCTTCAGATCCCAGCGAGGAATCTTGACGACGCAGTAATCCAGACTAGGCTCGAAGCAGGCGCTAGTAACCTTCGTCACGGAATTCCTAATCTCGTTCAAGGGTATACCGAGACCGAGTTTTGCTGCGATGAATGCCAGGGGGTATCCGGTAGCTTTCGAGGCAAGCGCAGATGAGCGAGAGAGACGGGCATTGACCTGGAGACCTATCGTCAGAGAAGGAAGGTTGGAAGGTTGATCAGATCAGTTTTACCTCGATGATGCAGTATTCCTGCGAGTCTGGATTGAGGGCGTACTGAATGTTACACTCTCCAACAACACCAAGATGGCGAATCACGTTGATAGCCGTAGTCCGGAGCATATTGTAGTCTGCATCCGAGAGCGTCTGGGAGGGTGCAACAACAATCGAGTCACCGGTATGAATACCAAGGGGGTCGAAATTCTAATTATCAAATGAGCCTTTCTTTCAATCACCTAAGGTGGGGAAGGAATACTTACCTCCATGTTACAAACCGTGATACAGTTATCACGACAATCGCGAACAACTTCGTACTCGATCTCCTTCCAACCCTTCATGCTCTTCTCAATCAGCACCTGAGGACTAGTAGCAAAAGCCTTGCTACAAAGCCCACGAAGCTGAGCCTCGTCCTGTGCAAAACCAGATCCCAGACCTCCGAGAGCATACGCAGCACGAACAATAACAGGGAACCCGATAGTACACGCAGCCGAGACTGCATCATCAGGATTAGTGGCGGTAAAACTCTCAGCACATTTCTCGCCGATCTCCTCCATGGCAGATGCGAAGAGCTGACGATCCTCGGTAGTGATGATTGTCTCAATGGGAGTACCCAAAACCTGCACTCCCAGCTCCGCGAACTCGTCTTTGAGCTTGATACCAACATTGAGAGCCGTCTGACCACCGAAGGTGACATAAATACCATCGGGCTTTTCAAACTTGATGATCTTGCGAACGAACTCGGGAGTCACGGGTAGGAAATAGACTTTATCCGCCAAGCCTTTTGAAGTAGCAATGGTAGCGATGTTAGGATTGATCATGATGGTGTAGATACCCTCCTCCTTCAAAGCTTTAATCGCTTGTGAACCAGAATAGTCGAATTCACCGGCCTGGCCAATAGAGAGACCGCCAGAGCCAAGGATAATCACTTTGGAAACCTTGGCGCGTGGGACACGGCTCTCATTTTCCTCTTTCTTGCCGCCGGGCATAGATATAGGAACAAGGGATTTCGTAGCGGCGCAATCAGCCACATTCTGAAGGAAGACGTCAAAGAGGAACTCTGTGTCGCGAGGACCGGGTGTGGATTCAGGATGAAATTGAACTGAGAAGAAAGGCTTGTCAAGACAGTAGATACCCTCGTTACTCTCGTCATTGGCATTATGGAAAAGCTCCTTCCACCCCGAGGGAAGGGTAGAAGTGTCCACCTGGTAGCCGTGATTTTGACTCGTGATGTAACACCGTCCAGAAAGCGCGTCGGTGCACGGAATGTTGTGACCGCGGTTTCCGTACTTCATCTTCGACGTCTTTGCACCAGCGGCCAATGCCATCAATTGGTGACCAAGGCAGATACCAAATATCGGCGTGTCAGCCCTCTCCATGGCCTTCGAAATGCGTGCCACTGTCTCTGGTATCATAGTAGGATCGCCAGGTCCGTTGGATATAAAAAGTCCGTCATAAGGTTCGTGATCAGAGATGAAATCATAATTCCACGGGACGACCTTGAGCTCAACACCGCGGTTGATGAAGCATCGAATCTGGTTGTATTTCATACCCACGTCGAGTGCGAGGACGCGCAAAGGGCGTCCAGACGGATGAAATTTTGGTGCTGCTGTCGGTTCGTACAAGCGCGGAGCCGCGATAGACACGGCAGCGACAAGGTTAGTCTGATTCGGGTCACTGAATGGAATATCAATGAATTCTTCGCGCCACGAGTAGGGAGTTGGGGGAGTGGAAGGAGTAGGAAGCGACGGAATAAGAGGGTTTGGACGACTCGAAAAGCCATTAGGATTTCGGGCAAGGACTTTGCCGAGCATGGAGCCCTTTTCTCTGATCTTTTTCGTGAGTGCACGCGTGTCCACGGCGAAAAGGGCAGGAATGTCATTTTCTTTTAGCCAAGCGCCAAGCGAGGAGTTGGCAAGAAAGTGGCTAAAATCATCGGAATAGTATCCGACGACGAGTGCTGCGACATGGATTCGCGAGGACTCGAACTCGGCCGGAAGAATGTCAAGAGACTTTGGTCGTTCAGGGACACCGTAGTTGCCAATCAAGGGATATGTCAACACGAGGATCTGGCCCTCATACGAAGGATCGGTCAAGGATTCTGTGTATCCGACCATACCTGGTTTGACGCGTGAGACCAAGGCCATAAACTGGCCTGGACTGACATACCGGTTTGAAAAACACATTCGCCTGCGACACTTTTCCCTTCAGCACCAAAGCTGATTCCCCGGAAAGCGGAGCCGTCAGCGAGCTCAAGAACACTTTCTGTTCGCTCAACGCCATCAACAGCGATAAATGCAGAAGCAGGTGGCGCCAGGAGGTTGGCAGCGCTTGGTGAACGAGAGAAAACAGGGCGGACCGGAGCGACTTGAGCACTGGCGGTGGATTTAGTCATGGTCGTGATTTATTGGTCGAATTACAATGTCTTCCTCGCCACTCGGATCGACAGTTTCGAGTGGAGAGGAAGAAGAAAAGAAAAAATCGTCTATCTTTAGACCAAGCAAAATTGTCTGTTTGGCCCTGTATGGGTGATCGCTCCGGAACATTATCGATTATCTGCTTCAAAGGCACTCCTGTTCTCATCCTTCTCGTGCAATCGACAGATCCAGAATATGCTCTCTTCATAAACCTATATATTGTCTGTCAACTGCCGTTGGTCAAGGAGGGATCAATTCGTGCATACATGCCATGGGTGTGCTCGGCGTCTGTTTCTAAAAATAGATCTTTGCCGAAGGCTTCGAATGAGGATCGATATCTATGGACAGCAGCGGTAGGCAGTCAGTTGAATTCGTGATGAATGTTTCGGATGAATTCAAAATAAGTACATACCTATGGGTCTTGAAAGTTAATGGCTCGCTGAAACCTGGATGCTCCTACGATGATCGCGTCATGATGTACATTACAATCTCCGGTACACACGGAGACGTTCAGACATCCGTCGAAACCACTCTTGAAAACGACCGACAGATCGAGAATCCATGTCACCACAGGTCACCACCTGCTCAACAAGAACATACAACACCATCACTTCAGGCCAAGATACCGATTCAAAAGAAGAATTAGCTCCTCACCCCATAGTATATTTTACCATTTTTGCATTCAGCCTATTATATATGTTATGAACAGTGTCCTCATGGTCATGAATAGCAACAACGATTGGAACATCACCCCTGCAAGTAGAACAAAGGTAAATGCAGTCATAATGATTACGATTTTACATACAATGAACAAATGCAAATCCATACGGAGTGCAGAAAGGGAGGCTGTAGTTTGAGCCACCGGATTCGATTGGACTGTGGGAGTACCACTTTTATCAACCTGAGGTCTGTGCACAAATGTGACACGCAGACGAGCAACGTGCCCCCCATCCATTGGCTAAGATTCTGATCGAGTGTATGCTGCTAGATGGGTATCACTGAATTACAATCCTCTCTAAAAACGTCAGGAAGAAGAGTAATCGCAATCTCTCCTTGAGATAGATATTTGAGATCATTGATTTCCATGAGAAATCCTCAAACTCAAGAAGACCGTACAAACTGACTGGACGACTTCTGAAGAAGTCGGGGTCCTTGCTCCATCAGAAATTGCATGGGTTATCATATCAACAATACGATTTTGAGACAAACAAAGATTGAAAAACTCACGACTGAATCTTCCACTCTGACCGGGTCTAGGTCAGGAAGATCATGTTAGATGTTCCTTCCAACAGTCATTTCAAGTGATTCAAACATTTTGTTCCGGATGAGCATAAGCGTATTATGTTGGACATCATCAAACGGAGAATTGATAAAGCCAGGGGAGTCGTAGAAAGCGTGCGAAGTAGTACTGCAAAGACTAGAGTAAGAGACAGACAAACAGCGAGAGCCCTAATATTTTGGAGGGGGTATGCAAGGGGTATGATGGTGGTTGAAGAAGATTACTGCTCCTCCTCTCCTGCAACTTCCTCCTCGTAATCGCCCTCCTCCTCCGCGCTAGAACAAGGATTCGTTATTTGAAAGAACAAGGGGCAAAGAGATAAACGTACGTGGCATCCTGATATTGCTGGTATTCAGCAACCAGATCCTGCATATTGGACTCTGCTTCCGTGAACTAGAAAGAGTGACGTCAATAAACACATTAAAACGTTTTGTTAGTTCATGACAAACCTCCATCTCGTCCATACCCTCTTGGGTGTACCAATGCAAGAAGGCTTTCCTCTTGAACATGGCAGTGAATTGGTCGCTGACACGCTTGAACAATTCCTGGATGGCGGTCGAGTTACCAAGGAAGGTAACAGCCATTTTGAGGCCACGGGGAGCAATGTCACATTGAGCGGTCTGGACGTTGTTGGGAATCCACTCCACGAAATAGGCAGAATTCTTGCTCTGGACGTTCTGCATCTGCTCCTCGACCTCTTTCATTGAAACCTTGCCACGGAAAACAGCGGCGACCTGAAATATGTGATTCAGTCATGCGGTGACGCAGGGAAATGTTGAGTTTTAACGCACGGTGAGGTAACGACCATGCCTGGGATCAGTAGCAGCCATCATGTTCTTGGCATCGAACATTTGCTGGGTGAGCTCAGGAACAGTGACTGCGCGGTATTGTTGGCTGCCCCGGGCAGTGAGAGGAGCGAAGCCAGTCAAGAAGAAGTGGAGACGAGGGAAGGGAACTTAAAGGTGACATCAGCCAGAACATGACGGCAAACTATACAAGATAATTACCCATGTTGACAGCCAACTTCCTCAAATCGGAGTTAAGCTGACCAGGGAAACGCAAGCAAGTTGTGATGCCGGACATGACGATGGAGACAAGGTGGTTAAGGTCTCCATACGTCGGTGTCGAGAGCTTAAGAGTCCTGAAACAGATGTCATAAAGAGCTTCATTATCGATGCAGAAGGTTTCATCGGAGTTCTCGACGAGTTGATGAACGGATAAAGTCGCGTTGTAAGGCTTAAAAATTTGAACATGAGTGTGAGTTTCATCCATCATGTAAACGCATACCTCAACGACAGTATCAGAGACTTTGGGGCTGGGCACGACGGAGTATGTGCACATCATTCGGTCGGGATACTCCTCACGAATCTTCGAGATTAGAAGGGTGCCCATACCAGCACCAGTTCCTCCACCGAGCGAATGGGTTATTTGGAAGCCTATGATAGGCATAGAAACACATCAATAGTGATCTTAGGTTTGATCAATGCGACTTACCTTGAAGACAATCGGTCCCTTCAGCCTCCTTGCGAACGACATCAAGCACAGAATCAACAAGCTCAGCTCCTTCGGTGTAGTCTAGGATTTTTAATCAGCGTCGTACATGTAAAAAGTTGGAAGGACACGAACGTCCTTTCGCCCAGTTGTTGCCAGCACCACTTTGACCAAAGACAAAGTTGTCAGGGCGGAAAAGGTTACCAAGAGGGCCAGATCGAACAGAGTCCATTGTGCCGGGTTCGAGATCAACCAAGACAGCACGAGGAACGTACTTGTTAGCACCGATCTCATTGTAGTAGACCGAGATGCGCTCAAGTTGAATATCATTGTTCCCCTGATACAAGCCATCGGGACCAATACCATGCTCATCAGAAACGACCTCCCAGAACTTGGCACCTTATCAGAAGAGGTAATATAATCAGATTAAGAATGAATGGAACTATTTGGAACGTACCGATTTGGTTACCGCACTACCGTCACGATACGCCAGATGTCAGTGATAGCATGACTGGCTGTTGAAAACACATATACCTGGCCTGTCTGGAGGTGAACAATTTCACGCATGCTATGAGTGAAGGCGTCAGCAGTTGCCAGCACAGATACGTGAAAGTGGTACGACAAAGAAACGCGACCTGATTCGCGTGTCGTGGCACATTTTGCACCGCGAAACCACGAGAAATCACGACGCGAGACATCATATTAGCAGAAAGCAAAACTCACATTTACAATTTAGAGTGGAAGATGGGTATGGTCGTGCAGGGAGAGTGATCAGACACGAGGTCAAGAAAATGAGGAAAGGTTCGGGCAGAGGGTGAACTTTGAAATTTGAAACCCAGATTCACATTCCGGGTGGCGCGAGCAGCCTCATTCAACTTGTTTCTTAAATAACGTTAATTAATCGTCATGCTTTCTTTGTTTCGAGGCTGCAAGAAAGAGAGGTCCTATAATTTTCTGTCTCCTATTGAGCCGATCTCTGGACATAACACATGGACCACTATAAGGCAGACATCCAGTCTTGTCTGTTCTTGCCGAATATTGTCAGCCTGCTCTCAGAAGACATTGTGCAATGGATATATTGATAATAATGCTGGTATGTATACGAGCTTGTCTGAACGAGTCACAATAACCCCTTCGTCTCGGTGAAACTAAGGCACAGGCAACGGGCAGAATGGAAGAATAATTCTAGCAAGAAAACGAGAAGATTGATTTCGCCCCCTAGTGGATTCATTAGTCAACAGGTTCGGATCCAACTCTACAAATCATACCCTGATTATCATTCAAAGGTTCACATTGATGGGCACACAAGCAATAGTAACGAGGCCATTCTAATTTTTGTTCATCAGATCAACTGAACAGGCTTCCAAGAAGACGGACTTACAAAGTCTTGACCACTACAACAGACGGGCTCATTGTGGCAGTGATTCTGACCAATGCCTAAGATGTCGATGGGGACGCAGTGAATACCACTAAATGGCAAGTATTCAAGGATTGTTCTTGAAAGAACGGACGTTGGAGACATACACTAAACCTTCCACTCCCTCAAGTACGACGCCGAGCAGGCCGAGAATAGTGCCGATGACGCTATCATCGGACTGTATCGAGCATGAATGGGAATGCTGTGGCTCGTGGACAAAATGGTACTCACACGCTCCAGCGCCTCACAGCACTTGGTTTGGTCAGGCGGGCACTGGCTAGCGGCCATACCAGAAGAAGCGGGGTCGGGGGCTGGCTGAATGCAATTACAGTACTGAACAAGCAAGAACCCAATCTGCGATGCATGCGAGGCTTACAGTGGTGGGCGTAGCCGACACAAGCATAGTGTATGCCAGTAAAACCAGCAAAAGCATAGCAGGGATACGTGCAAACATCTTATGACGATGAGTTCTTCTCAAGAGGGCTACGGGATCAAGATAAAGGAGACGGAGGACACTTATGTCACGACTTTAAATTTATACGTGCTCTGTCGGGCGGGTTTCTTGTCATCAGTCTCGCCCCTGTCATCAGGGAAGAAGGCAATTATTGATTACGCGAATGACATTTGACATCGGGCAGAGAGAATCTCATCTCTTCGCATTTAACTGTCTTCTAAGTATGCATGAGCTACACATAGGGTCAGCATCATACCATCAACAAGGAGGGGCTAAGCTGGGTCAATATTAAAAAGAGGAATGATCCCCATTTCTTCATACTTACCTGCCATTTGGCCCTTTCAAGCCAAACGACTAGGCCTTCAGCATGTACCTCTTTGCAGCTAATGAATGCAGTAGTTTGGACGCTTTTTTCCTTCACGGGTAACTTTGATGCTTCGTTCCTGTCTTCAGAGACAAAACATGCGGCTTTTAAAGTTCTGTTCCACACGCTAGCGCTGAAGGTTAGAGACAAAATTTATTTTCGAAGGCTAACCCTCATTAGGTTAGCCAACGAGGACTGTCACGTTGACTTCCAAATGTTCGAACCGATCTACTAATTCTGTCTTCACCACTACCGGAGGGTCTTTCCACGTGTCAAGGAGGCACGTCAGGGGGAAAACGAGGTCCTAGCTTCAAAGCTGACAGTTGTAATTAATGAAGAATAGCCGAGCCGTATAGGATGTTTCTTTTGCAACACTATCATGGCGGTAGAAGAGGCGTCAGAAATCAGCGTGGAGCCGGATCCACTACACTTGCGGAGCCGTTTTTGGCCACTGTTGGCATCCTTCACGCTCTCGCCACTTTACTGATCTTTCTCATGTCAACAGCTACTTCTGGGTGTCTTCATGGGTCTCTATGTGTCCCAGCACTCTATGAGAAGCAAGCGGACGTAGTCCATACATCACCACCCACAAGAATAAATTGCCAGAAATGTCCTTATTAGAATTACATATACACATAATTATCCGTGGGGAATCTAGTTAGCGATCGTAAGGCGTTCTCCAAGGCGGATAGCCAGAGGCTGCCTGAGATGCTAAAGCAGTGGATGAAGAGGCTAGAGAGACTGATGTGCTCCGCGAGTGACTCTTTCTCAAGAGCGAAAGCATGGTATCATCACTGTCCTGATCATTGTCGTCATTGGGGGCATCATCAACTACGATAGCACCTGTCCGATTGTCCATACGAAATGTCAGTCCTCGCAATTTCTGGTGCAGCATTGCTTCATCGTCATGCGGAAAAAGCAGTTCTCCGAATCCGGAGCGCGCTGTCAATGATACCACCGCACCAATGGACCCAGGCGGATTGACAATGAAGACTTTTCGTCGTTCTCCCTGATGCAGGATTTGAATGACAACGCCAGAAAATCCGACTACGATGAGAAACAGGGCTAATGTGTGAGCAGGCAAAGGACTGGAAAAAATCAATCAGTTGGCTTCTGTCAAGCGTGTTTAGATGAGACGCACTCGACCAATAAAACGGGAACAAGTGACGTCATTTTCGCAGGTAACGTGGTGTTGTTATTGACAAAATAGATAGATTTAGCGACGACAGATAAATGTTGAGTCTGACAAGAGGACACCATCAGGTCAAGTTCTCGCGCGTGTAGGAGAGACATAATCACGTACATAAACGGTTCGCGTAAGGTCCAAAAATCCGTTGGGAAGATCGAATGTCGATTGGGGTCCATCGGGTTTTTGAGAAGCAAAGCGGAAGATAGCTCCAGAAACAGCCGATTTTGTTGCTACCGATCGAGCCTGTATGAATGGATTCGTGTTATTAGGAAAGATGACCCTATTCAAATTCTAAGAACAATAAGGCAGAAGGCTCGAATGACACACTAACCCGTTGTAAGCCCGCCCATCAAGTGGATATCCCGTAACATTATTGAAAGGGATTTGTTCGTCCTGCACGGCAACTTCGGCAAGGGATCTATCGTTGAGGTTGACAGATGCAGTGATTCTGTATGCCTTGATTGAAGGAGCACAAAAGACGGCCTTCACTTCAGGTGAACCATCGGTCTTGTTATGGAAGAACCTGGGGACGCATCAGAACTCAGACCACCTTCAGAGTTTGCGCGACAAACCAAAACATAACAGGTTGCAATGGCAGAGGTTGCGATGTAACGTTTATTGGTACCTCGCATGATATGGGAATTACGCCAAATTGTACTGGGGATACCTGAATACGCTTGTAGAACGTACCAAAGGCAAGAAATTAAGTGAAAACTCACAGTTGGATCATAAGAGACATTGCGGGTGCATCCTGGAACGAACTGCGAGGTAAAGTTGAACGAAGTTGCATCGCTTTGATCAAGACTAGTCATTGTAGGATTTTGACAATTCAGTTCAGTCTGAATTCCCGTGGTGTTGACGGACACCGTCCCGTTGAGTCCAGAGACATTGGGAAGCTGAGCAGAGAAAGATGAACAAAAATGTATCATTGTAAACAAAGATGGGATCGCTGACCGCGAATTGAGCTATGGCCCAGCCGTCATGAATAAATGGGGGATCTGGTAAACCTTGGTATACTGCGGATTCGGCATATCCAGCAGCGGCAACGAAGGCGTTTAATTCATCAACATCCGGTATGAGTCCTATATCTTTCGTGCTCGTGACAGTGATCGCTGCGAAAACGTCAGCAGCGAACAGATTACAAGGCGGAAAACCGTACATTCCACGTGTTTCACTTGTCGAAGCTGAAAAATTGCTCCCGCTGTTCTGTAGGTCAGTGCGTGGCTTTTTGATTGAGAAGGTTGAAGATTAGCCTTGCCTAAAGTCTGAAAAAGATACGTTGCAAGTGCAGTGATACAAGACCAGAAGACAATTCGATGCTTGTACTTCAAAGCTCGAAAGAGTCCAAAGAAGGGGCTACCAGAATTTGTCAGGTTCAGACATGGCGACTTTAACAATAACACTACCCAAGCTTGATCTATAGAAGACAAATCAGCAGAGAACAGCGGACAAGGAAATGTGTATGATGCCGCACATAATCCAGCAGTATACTCTCTTCAGCAGGCGATCGTCCTTTCCACAAGAGAATATAGGGCTTACATCAAGTTATTATGGTCCATTACTTGTCCGTTAGTGGCAACGTACTTGCAGCCATCTCACAGTCCAATCCAGCTCTC
Organism: Termitomyces sp. T69sscA; assembly: GCA_017657225.1. Taxonomy (NCBI): domain Eukaryota; kingdom Fungi; phylum Basidiomycota; class Agaricomycetes; order Agaricales; family Lyophyllaceae; genus Termitomyces; species Termitomyces sp. T69sscA. The sequence goes on from JAGGAQ010000018.1 coordinate 70,070, forward strand.
GCCACATAAAGGCCAGAGGCAAGATGATGCTAGAAAAGGTTGAAGAGTACTCCATGGTCCTGGAAACCAAGGATGCTTACACGGTTGGTACAAAGGACTGAAAAATGGAGCTTATGATTGGTCTCGCGTCGGACGACAGTGATAGTACACGCACCAGGAGAAATTGAGAGGAAACTAGAGGGAAAACATTCGTTTGTGGAACCTTAAATCCTGGTATCTTGTTAGCAAAAGTCACCAAACCCTTTATTAAACCAAACTTGCCATGACGCGCTGAAGATATTATCGTTGCTGCCTCAAGTCCTATTCCCAATGCTAAGATCAAGAATGGTATCCCCAACGCGACGATCCACGACATGAACCAAGGGTCCTGCAGAAGAGCATGAATTCAATGACATCGAAGAATTGCAAACTTACATATTTAAGTGCTTTCTTTTCATTTGAGCTCACCGACGGAATGAGATGGGTCGAATCCCGAGAAGTATGTCCTGATTCTCTACTGGGGGAGTCCGATGACATTTTGAAAATAACCTCACTATTACGGTCTTCCCCAGCGTCGTAGATAGAAGTTGAAGTTTAAGATGCAGGCATATGCCAGACTGGCAAGCCGCATCAAGTAACGGGGGTGATGCATGTCAACAACGTGATGGCCAGAAAAAGAATAGATTTGTTTGTCTCCCTTCTGACAGCTACCCTTTCTCCTCCTTTGTCAGCCCTTATTCTCCATTACATATATACTATTGGACAGACGAAGGCGAAAATGCAGAGTTTACTTTGAGAGTCTGGGCAGAAACATGTAAAATCGATTCTGATTTCGTATAATCTCGAGTTATGATCGGTCACATTCGAGAAGCAAGCTCTGTGAACCGCGCTTTTGGATACTGGGTGCTTAGCATACAGGTACTTGTGACATCCAAAAGCAGGAAACCATGGAACGTATCACAAAATTCCTCCGTCATAACTCCGTCTTTGAGCTGTGTTCATCGCCTTCTCACTGCTTTGCAAAGTCCTTTAGCTGACATCTCGTCGTAAGTATTGCTATATTCCGGGCCGAACTGCTAGTGGGAAAATCATAGTGACGTAATCCTTCGTACCTCGGCCAAAGCGCACTGATATGCGTGCTTCCCCTCTTTGGCAGTGGTCCATGTCACTGCCAATATTGTTTCTCTCCTCCAGCTTTGACTTCCTCTGCTCTCATCAAAGCGGTAACCTGTATATAAAGAATCAAACCATGCTCAAGCCCAATCAAAAGAAATTCAACACAAGACCCTACTAGCACCACAAATACATCAGCACCTCTCTATAATGCCATCTCGCGTCACTCTCACCCCGATGGAGCCCCTCATTGGGACCTACGCCACCTCCTTCCCCGCACTCAGTATTGCGTCCCTTGGATCCAAATCTGTAATGATCCAAATACGTACTTTTGACCCGTAAGCCCATCGACTCCCCCTCACCACCACTAACTCATTTTTTTCTTTCAAAGTGTTCCAGCGGTAGACAAAGGCATAGCATATGCTGGCTGTCTCCAGCCCGACAGAACAACCGCATCAAATCCTACCATCGCGGGGGGTGTCGTCTTGACTCTCACTCATACGCAGGCTCCTCGAAGTGTTCAGCCCTGGACTCAAGTTCATGTTCCCGCTGTAGTTCCAGATAAGGCTCCTACCCACGCGATGTCTCCCTCGTCGTCATTTGCCTCCTCGGGCTCCAGTCCGCTTTCTCACCAGCCTGTCATGGCTTTCATCCCTGCGACATCCGGTCTCCATCATCGCGAGAGCTTAAGGCAAACGCATAAACAACTGGCTTCCCATCATGGGCAGCACACTTTTCCTGAGCATTCAATCAGCTCTAGCCCCCTAGTTTCTGTCTGGATTTGCTTCCTCTTCTGCCTCATTCTAGTCTCCTTCCACTTTTTTCCATCCGGTAAAATGTATTAGAAATTGCATACATCAGTGGCTAGAGACCTATTTGTACAGAATCGATATTAGTATTGTAATTGTGACATTAGTAGAGCAAGCACGTTCTTTTTCTGAAGAATCTACTCCCCAAGGCCCACAAGCGCCATCGCCGTCGCACCCGCTAGCAAACTAGTGATTGCAAGTATCTTCTTCACCACAGGGCTTTTGTATTCATGCTCATCCTGATGGTCAAGTCCATGTCCGTGCCCATGCCCATGCCCATGATCTCCGCCTACGTCTCCAAACACAAAGTCACCCGCGAGCATTTCTACGGTGGATGCGTAGATGAGCATACCAGCCGAGATGGCCGCCATCAGACCTTGTGTGAGCTGTAGTTGGACTAAGCGGCAGCAATCGATAATCAGTGAAAGAGATAAAAGGAAGGAAAGGGGATAAAACGCACTGGATTCTCCCGCTTGCATAGAAGGAAATATTACCACACCAGCAAACATGCCCATTGGCGTTGTGATCGCGAAGAGGATAAAAAGGGTGGGCACGAGCCAATGGTGCCTGGGCGCGGAGCTTGGTGGAAGACCCGCTATCCGGATACCAAGGGAGAGGCCCTCGAACAGCTGATGGAACACTATTGCCGTTAGGAGGGATGCTAAAGACTCTTTAGACAGATGAATGACGAAAAGGAAAAAATACATACTGAAGTCGCCACCAGAGGTAACCGCAAGCGTGAGACCTATTACAAGGGAGTGAACCATAATACCTAATTGCAAAACCTGATTCATATTCACAATCATTAACGCTTCTGCATGGCAATAAATGGGAATATACGCACCAAAATCCCAACAACCTGTCTTTTCCTCCCGATCGTCTGAGTCACATCCTCCTCTTCCTGCTCATCGTCATCAAACACCGCACCCACCTCATGCGCTTGCGCATGCATCACCCGCATGTGACACACACATGCTTCTTCGTGGCCCCATCCACTTAGCTTGGAGTGCAAACTACCTCCCCGCGATAACCGCGGCGCATTAAGGAGGATAAGTGACAACAATGCGTTGTCGTCGTCGTCGATGTTACCTAAAGATCTGGCACGTTTCCGTCTAGGCTTCTGTGTGGTGGCCGAGGGTGTGTGTATTAGTGGTGTCCGTTCTGTAGGAGCATGGATGCAGTTAGGAGAACTACAAGGTTTTTGGCTTCGCAAATGTGACTCGGAAGACGGTCCCGCGGGTATTGATATTGCTGCATTGGGGCGCGGCGGAGACTTCGAGCGTGAGGGAGCGGGTGAAGAGGCTCGAGAGGTAGGTGCGGAGGGTTTAGAGTGAAGATGATCCACGTATGATGTAGATATGTCTAAGAATCAAACATCGGGAAGTAATTTTGATAAAGTGCAGTGAGACCATACATTCAACAAGAAATATCGCAAGTAGCGAACTCAATCTGAGACTTTTGTTAAGAAACTTGGATCTTTACGCAAACCGAAATCGTACATGATCAATCCTGTCCATTTGCCGATATCGTTATAGGTTAGATTGACCTCATGATCTTGTAGATGTGTAAAGGCGTCCGGGAGTAGATGGCAGAACGCAGTCGATAGAATCGCACCTACCCGGTATCAACATGGCTGGAATCGAGAGAGATAATCGTGGGACACGAAAACATACCCGTGCCAAAATGTTTCCCTATGAAGAACACGAGGTGCGGTATTTTGAGAAATTGAAGCTGTTTTGATAGTCCCGGGAAAGATACAGCTATAAAAGAGATTAACTTCAAAGTATAGTGCTCGGATACGGTGGAGCGTGTACCGAAGAGAGATAGGGAGAAAATCCCAAACATGACAGCAATGCGAGGTTCTGCTTCATACCCCTTTGTGAGGGGATCCACGGCGTATACAAGTGCTGGCATTTTGAAGAAGAAGAAGAAGAAGAGACGATGGAGTTGGGTATATAAAGGGGCCGTAGTGGGACCGCAGTGAATTGCTTATTTGTGGTAGCAGACGCTGATGAAAGGGACAACCTCTGGGTTGACTCCAAAAAGAGGACCGCATCAGTCAGGGTGTGTGAGAATTCACCTATTTATGGAATTTACCAGTTTCGGCCCGAGCATCTGCCGACATCTCATACTTCGAAGTCCAAAAGAGGCTGGCAAGGGCCACTTAGATAACTTCGTTGTTGAAGAACTGGTAGGAGCTCTTGGAGGGCCTCCGCGCAACCTTTCACAACAATTCGTGACTCGAGGCAACTCGATGTTCTCGGCATAATCCTGTGTTGAGGCCATCATTCATCAATCACGCAGCACGCAGCACGTTTCACAATGACAGACCCCCCTTCGACGTGGAATGGCATCTGTAATGCCGTGTTCGCCCGAATGCTCTTGAGAAACAAGTATTATTGTCGTGGCATCAGGTGTACTCTGGCAGTCGTAAGATTGTTAATGGTTCAAAGCCTGAAGCGCATGGTTTCGTTTTTGCTATGTCCAATGCAGTATCTGTTTACTTCGCATATTACCAGACCCATGGCTGTATAGTAGAGTAGTATTCAAAAAGAAAATAAAGAGTACAGACTCAAAAATAGATGACAATACATATATATATGGACAGGGGTGTGTGCATCGGGGATATCGATAGGAGTATCGCTCTAGGTACTAAGCTACTATTCCTACCGGGCCGCTGACTAAATAGCTATGGGCGTATTGCCAAGACACGCTACGCTATGAGTCAGGGATTGCTTCATGAGAGAGTTGAGCATATTCGTCGGGTTTGGCCCTGATGTATGACAACAACCAAACAACTGAGTGTCTATCGTTAACAAAAGGTGCTGTTAGACTTTCTTTTGTGCAACCAGCTGTATCCCCGTACTTGTACCTTCCATTCAAGTGTCCACCCAACCTCCCAAAACTAATGATTGAACTCAAGCTTTGTCATTGGTTCTCCCCCAGATTTGTTATAGTTTGAGCTTCGGTCAACCCATTATATCTAACTAAATCATCCATCAGAGCTCGACGCAAGGAAGTTCCGACGAAGTAGCTCAATCGCACACCCCGCAGCGTCACCAACCGCCTTAACAGAAGCAAAGACCTCTCCCTGCTCCTCTAATCCCCGCACAAGTAGCTCCCTATACTCTTTCAACTGCCCCAATGCACCTCCAAGCACCAATGTGCTTTCCCTTGACACAACTCTCTTATTGTTCTCTAGCAAAGATATCAACGTCTCTACCGCCCCTTTCACTCCCTCTTTCACAATCTCCAGCGCCTCTACATCCACTTCCTCGGCTCGCACAGGGAACGCCGCAGTAAACACGACAGGACAAAGCGACGCCACACGTAGCTTCGGATCCGCGTCAAGCGCATTCGCATCCGGGTCTTCGCGGAATTGATTTGGCGCATAAACAGCTGAAATAATTCCAAGGATTGATGTACATCCCAGATGCGCTGCCACTCGTCGGTGGAAAGGCGTAGGCGGGTAACCTGAATCGCGGTGGCGCAAGGCACGCCGGATAGCTTCGCGACCAATCCAGTACGCAGATCCTTCATCGCCGAGAAGATATCCCCATCCACCTGCGCGCTCATTCGAGGCGGAAACGAGTTTGTGTGATGCGGAGGTGATAGTGAAACTCTTGGCCAGGCTACCTGTTCCTGTGATGAGGACAACTCCGGTTTTTGTCTGAGTCGGCTGCATATCGCCATTCTCAATGATGGCGGAGGAGAGAAGCGCGGCGTCGTTTGTCACAAGAAGGGTTGTGGGATCTGGGAGGGATAGGAGCCTTGAAATTCTGGTGTGGACAGATTCAAGGTCAGTAGGTCGATCAAGGCCCGCACCGCCGATCCAGGCTGCCGCAAAAAGAGGCTGAGAGAGAGGTATTCGTGGGAGGGAGAGAGTACGAAGGGCAGATTCTGGAAGGAGGGCTATCGCTCGGTTAATTGCTTCGGACATTGTGGAAAGAGCGGCATCGTGTCCACGAGTAACACTGATCATTGTAATTAGTAGTTTTCTTAGTAGAAGAGCTGGAACTGTACAAGTTACAAGGACCAGCTTCTGCTTTAGCCTGGATCCCATCTCCATTCGCAATGATAGCGGTACATTTTGTTCCGCCAGCATCGACAGCCAAAACCAGTCGAGGTGGTTGAAGTGCAATTAATGGGCGAGGAAGAGCATCGTAAGTCAGCCATGCTTTCCGCATGATTCCTCTAGCAGTTACGAGTTTAGCCCGTGCATCATCAACCGAGCACTGAAGCTTTTCAACTACTGCAGCCAACTTGACACTGCCGTCGCACAACGCAACGAGTGTATCAATCTCGGCGTCCGTGCGTGGAGTTTGTGGGTGCAAAGTTCTGAAGATACGTCGTGCACGGTCGATCAGCTTTTTATTTGAGGATTTGACATCTACCATCTACCATGTCAAGTTCAATTGTTAAATCTCTTCAAAACCACAAGGACCACTCACCAAGTTCCCATGCGTCTTGCCAATCCTGATCATGACACCTGTCGAAATCATATTCAAGATCTACATGTTCACTTCGAATCAGGACAACGAGCCTACATGAGATAGCCACGAATCGACCTGCTCACCATCTTCGTCGCAGTTCCTGCCTTCATCCTCGTACTCCCCGTAACAACCTCCGCCCCGACTACACACTCAATTACGCATTCCGCCCTCCCTCTCATCTCACTCGGGTTCACACATGAAATCCCTACCGTCAGTAGACCTTTCTCTTTACAATATTCAAGTCCAGCAAGGACATACGGTGTCCTTCCGGATGCAGCGATACCTATTACTGTATCTATGTCGTTGATGGGCGGGATTATGGCGTTGAGATCGTCGACGGGACGCGTGGTAGAATCCTCTGCGCCTTCGGCGGCGTGACGGATGGCCGTGTCGCCTCCGGCTATCAAACTGGTTTTGATGTTGAGCTGGTTAGGTTGATGGGGAACAGGGAAGGGACTCACGCGACGAATTGGTCGTATGGGGCGGAGAATGTCGGCGGGCTGATGGGGAACTGTATCATTAGAAATGTGATATGCAAGGAGAGGAAGTACGGACGTACATCTCTGATGCATCGAGGATACCGAGCCTATACATAACACTTCAATTACCAGCGGAAGGAATAAGCTTAGAACACGACCTCCCGCTCGTCCCTGCTCCGATATACAACACTCTCCCTCCCTTCCTCATCCTCCCAGCAATCAGGTCAATGGTCCGTGCGATCTCAGTTATGCACTTCTGTACGGCTGGTGCTACGGTTGCGTCTTGCGCGTTCATAATCCCTGGTCATCGATGAAAGGACTGATAAAAGAAGAGAGGGAGTGTACATACGACACAAGTCCTCTGTCGACACTACATCGATCTGCTCCGACTGCTCGTTACGCGACTCAGTTTGCAGAGAGCCTGTCCGAGGAATGGCTGAAGATTCAGACGTCACCATTGGAGGGTTCGTCAGGACAGAGAGAATGTATGACGCAGAGACAAACGATTTCAGCAGAACTCTGTAGAGATCGAGAAGTCATATTTGGGGATTTGAGGAGCATTTTGATCTGGTTGACCAAAAACCATGAGGAAGACGGGTCACGCGAAAGTCTCCTGCATACCATGTGATCAAGATTGAGTTGCGACAGACTACAAGTACACTATACACACTGCACAGACAACGTTACAAGAAATAAGCTGATCAAAATCGAAGTCCAGAAACATCCTGACTCCCATACAACGTAGTGGACAAGAAGATTAGATGAAGCTTTAGAAACCCCGCTTATCTCCGGATTCCAAAGAAGTTGCATAGAATCCTTTCCTATCCCAGTACCTTGTCATGCTCACATCGACATCTTTGTTCTTCAATCTTTGATTCGTCAGCACTGCTGCTCTAATGAACAACGTCCCGTCGATCAATTCAGCACCCGGTAGTTCCGTGGTCTTGAGGTCTTCTTGCCCCGCAGCCCTCGTTCCGTACAGCTCAGCGAAATGTGCAAGCGCACGCAACGTCTTGGTAAGGTGTTCATCCGGACAGACAAGCGCCTCCTGGATCAGGGAGAACCAAGGATTTGGGCTGCTGGCTTTCGGCGAGTCTGCCTTTGGGAGCGCATCTTTGTGTGGAGCCTGGAACGGGGCGACAATACCGGGGTTCGTGGGGACTTCCTTGAAGAATCCTGCGACATCAAATCCTGGCCTTCCGCGGCCAATCCACCATGTCATGCAGACAGTGAGATAACTGCGGAGGAAGACTTCTTGGGATGCTGGCTTGAGGATTTCGATAAACTGGTAGAGGAAAATAGCTGATGTGACAAAGTGGACACTGCGTTCGCGACATCTATATCTCAACTTGACAAAGGAATGTCGCGAGTCACTCACAAGAAGAAATCATTGTTGAACTCGCGGTCCTTGGACCACCCTCCCACGGCATACATCATAGTATTCGCATAAACCAATTCCTCGACCTTTCGCTCGGCTTCATGAGGATCGTTCTGGTTGAACGTCCACATCTGTGCATATTTAATTATCGCGTCACTGTACTTGTCCGTGATATTCGAGTAGACGATGTGGTAATCATCAGCGGCCGGAATTTCGTCAAAACTGGCGTCCTTCAAGATTCTTGCGAGAATCGTCAATGCGTGGACGTTGTTCTTTGGCGCAGCTACTGCACTCCCCCCCAACCCTTGGAAGCGCGTTGTGAGGGACGCAACGGGTGCCTGATTGGCAGCAGTCCAAAATGAGGCAGGCATGACGGCTGACGAGCTTTTGATATGCACAGCGGTCCAAGCAAGACCTTAGCGAACTATGTTGGGACGAAATCTCCGAACGATTAGATAGTGTGCTCTTACCTTCAGCCACTAGTCCGGGTACATTGAATTCAAGACCGTGCCCGACTTGAATCATGCTGTGCAGTATCCCGTCCATCAACCTGTTGAGCATCTCTGGCTGTTCGTCCGCTTTATTTCCAGACATGAAATTAGCTTTCTCTGAGAAGACATAATCTTCCAGGGCGCTCGTCACACCCTGCTTCTTCACTGCTTCCGTGAAGAAGTCGACATATGCGCCATAATATCTACGATTATCAGATATTTGTCAGTCATTTGAATAACACGCTGCAGAGTCAAGGCCTACTCGTCATCCCCAAGATGCATGTTCAAGTTCTCAGCCGTGATCTTCTCGGGCGAACTGAATCTGGGCATGAGATACGCGCAGTTCAAATCGTACTCGGCCTGAATAATCTCGGTGTCGGCTCCCAACGCCCATAATGCGAGCGTACAGTGCATGGAATGACTTAAATGCTTCTTTTAGTGTCCACGACTGAAGAGTCAACGAGACATGTTTACTTGTGGGGACGATAGTCGCGCATGAAGAACACATGCCATCTATCATAGCTATCCTTGATGAGGCTTTGAAGTTTGGCCGTTGACTCGGGGGTGATTCCTGGCCATGTCCTCGGCGTCAGCTTCGAGCGAGAGGAGGAAGGGGCAGGGAAAAGGTTTTCAATCGCCATTATTGTGTTCTGGACGAAAGACTATTGATCAAGATGTCTGTTTATATATGTCGCGAGCGCTCATCACGCGTCTGTGAAAATTCTGAAACACGGAGGACTCTTGGTGATTGACGTGGGACCGTTGATACCTTCGCGGCCATACTTATGTTTAAGAGCCATCAACGTCTGTGCTAACCGATGTTCAAAAGCTCTAGTGCGTGGGATTTATGAAAGACATCTGCCAAGGTCTGTTGTTATCTGATCAACAGGTACCTTCATGTAGTCAAAAGGATATACTATCCTCTACGGGTGAAGTCGACACGACCCTCTAGTCGACGAGCTCTGATGTATCCGCAATTACTGTGGTTTTTGCTGTGATTCTTTGTCAGTATGTATATCTTATAAAAAGAATCATTGCTGAACTTGAATGGGAGGAAAATACCTTGAAATTGTGGAGTCCCTTTGACGACGACTTGGTGGTTTGTCACTCATTTGTCACGCCTGCCGTAAAATGCCGAAACTGACCATCAAAAAATTTTGATCGCAAAATACAATGAGAACACACGTATATTTGTCTTTCAGGGTTGGTTTCCGGAAGCCGCCACAGAAAAGACCATCATACATCCTTGCAAGATACTCCAGCTTCCTTAGCCCGTTCATATGCAAAATCTCCGGTCTCAAGTATGGCCGGAACAAGCAGTCGTATGCTCTCATATGATCCACAGAATCATTTATCTTTGGATACAAATCTTTCTCATAGATAGATTAGTTCGGCTGAATACAGGCTTCCAACTTCAAATGCGTGAGTGCGAATGTCGACGAGAAATAGCAATCTCCACCCGCCGTGAACGCCTCGATCGTGTTCCCGAGCGGAGACTGAAACGGCAAGACCTCGCTGTCGTGACAAGTTGTGACTGTCGACTAGGGGTCGTGTCGACTTCACCGTAGGGGATAGTATTCCCTATATGGGTACTCCACCTATGTCTGTTCTCATGCAATTCACTCTTCATCAGTATTTCTTTGTTGAACATCTCTATCTATCCTATATAGCACTTCGCGAGTGAAAGTGAGTTCTTTTATCGAGAATTGTCCCGTACAACTAGATATACAATTGCCTTCTGTCGTTTCTACCTACAGAGTAGATTCTTCTTTGTTTAGTAATAGCAAGCTTAAGCCACGAAAACTGTTTCTATGATTGAGGACCTGTGGCGCACCCTTCCATTATCCCGCGGAAATCGCCATATTGCGGCTAACCATTGAACGTGTCAAATAGAATCATTCTAAGTGATTCATGGTAATGAAGGCACTGACTAGGTCAACCTTTTCAGTTCATGTGAACTTCGAACCCTACTGAGTTTCCAGGTGCCAAATGGGATTTCTCATTCAAGCAAACGCCGAGTAAGCCTCAGATTTCGAACAATAAGAAGCTAGCCTTATGTAGAACCATGGGTGACTAGAGAACAGTGAGAGTATACCGTCCTTTACGAATACTCATCTCCAATCAATCTCGTGTAGACCCAATAGGCTTTCTCGAAAACTCAACGTTCACCTGAATGAGTACTCTTCCTCCTCTGATATCAATCATCCCGCTGATTGAAGTCTGTCTAGAATTGTGCGTGTCGTGTGGAACGTACAAACATCGCCTCCCCGAATCTGACTCGACTCCCCTGATGTGGAGTGTCCGAGGTAAGCTAGTAGGTAAGTGAACTTGACTGGATCATTATCGGCCACTTCTCACAAGGATGACAAGACTAGAACTGTCCTCAAGGAAGATATAGAACTCGACGAAATCTCTGCGGCCTTCATTCAGTAGATAAGTTCCATCCATATCGCCGTAAAGAGTTTATCCAGTGCATAGCTTCTGTGAAATGATATAATCAGCAGTCACTGTGAAAAAGGAAGGATTAGTTCATCATCATCATGATTGATCGATATCGATCATTTGTCATTAGCGCCGGGAACTTTTGAGGAAGTTTTCGGTTGTAATCACGCATGCGTCTCTTAACGTAAGTAAAAGCCTACCTTGATACTTGACATGAGTCTGACGGTAGATTGTTCACCAAAAAGATATCATTCGGCATGCAAGTAACCTCATCATATGTGAAAAGGTGAGGTCTAGGCGTACAGAACACAAGGTCGAAAATAGACAGATCGTCTCAGCACATGAGAACTGATCCGTCACTTCAAGTATAGTTCTGAACAAGTCTTGCAAGCGATCATATCAACATCATGATATAGAATAAAAGTCAAGACATCTGACGTGGACGTAGATAACCAGCGAGGCCCACGCATGCGGGGTCCGGACTAAATACATGTGATCGCCTATCAAGCACAGTGTGCAGTCTGTGTTATTATAGTCAAGAAGGAATGATATTCCCCTTTGGTAATACGCCCATCTCTATTCTCATGCAATTTGTTCTATGTTTAGTGGTCAATTCCGAATATCTCTATTGGCTCTATGTGTGGTCACGGCACTGCATTTAGTTGACTTAGAGTCCCTTTCTTCTAGTATTTTCCTGTACAACTAGGCATACAATCTTTTCGTCATTTCTACCGATACAAAGGGAATATGGTGCAACATTATTATCGCGGCTGATAATTCCGCAGGAATCAAACGAGCTCTTGACAATACCTAAAAGATAATACCTGATGATTGTAGAAATACTGTTGACTGGCTACCATCTTCATACTTTGAGCGAGGGAAGCATAGAGAAGAGATATTGTATTGACATAGCTCGGCGTTCTCTAAATACGGGACCTTCCTCGCCAAGACTGCTTCCGATTGTCACAGCAGACTACGAGTTAGAAATCCAAGAAAAAGAGCTATGTTTAACAGAAATGCGCGTGGAGATGATGTTGGCCTAAATGTATGCGGAGTAAGTGCATCTGCAGGGCGTTATATTGCATATGCTACGAAAATGTTTGATGGTTTTGTGTGAATCATGGCTACACGTATTTCTGTGAAATGTCAGAGAAAATCCTTTCGCCACTTGTGTTTCTATGATCGAGGACCTGTGGCGCACGCTTCCACTATCTCGCGGAAATCGCGTGTTGCAGCTGATTCACAAACTTTTCCAATTGTTGTAAATGGAAGTACACTTGGCCAGAGTAGATAGACCATATGTGATCGAAATCGAGGACCGCGGAGATTACCTCGCTGTTATATGCAATAAATATGCACAGAACGTTACAAGAGTGTGAGTGATCGAAATAGAAAAAAGTACAGAAAGGTCCGACATCCCATTTATAGAACGCCATGGACGGCAAATCTCAAATATCTGCGACCTCTACGGTCTTCGTGACTGTCGGCATAGCTCTAACGACTGAATCGCTGTCGCCCTGAGCAAGATAATATCAGACATGTACCATTTATACCTGAGAACAACCTACCTGCATGTCATTGTTGAATGCGTTGAGGTCGTAATGTTCGTTACGTAGGCCGACCTTTTGAGAATTGCAACTGGCGGTTGTAAAGGTGGGGGTCAGTACTGAAGAACGAATGTTGCGCCTTTCATTGTAGCGGTTCCTACTGTTCAGCCTTTGAGGAGCATGAGTCGGAAGGAAAGGGAATAAATGAAAAGTAGGTTTACATTGCGACTATGAAAGGACGTCAATTATTATCAGGGAGTGAGATGGACGTACTTGACTCACAAAAGGTATTAGCGTATAGCTTGGTGACGTTGATGTGCAACGCAAGCCTACGAATAAATTAGTAAACTATGAAGGCTCCCAGTGATAAGAGATCTGATTCACCAGTACAAGTTTCGAGGAGCAGCGTAAAAAGTTATCAAGAGGAGAGACTGAATGAGGGTGACCAGAGCACCGCGATAAATGACAAATCCCACAAGTCTTCTGAGGAGAGTGTGAGTCCTACGTTGTAGGTCAATAGCTGGCAAAGCAAATTATTTTTAGGGCTGAAAGAAACACACTCAGATATTCCTGTTCTCGAACCTGTAAGGTACATGCACATCGCAATCGTCGCAAGTATGTCAGTAAGTGTACCAAACCCTTTAGCAAGACCGAAGAACATCTATAAACCGTCTCAGATTATTAGGCAAGCGGGATGTTCATCTTGATGGAATACCGACAGAAAACATATCGTTCCTATTTGCAAGTACTCCGCGATGGAATGTATACATAGACACCACGCATGCTACACCACAAAGTCAAGGAAGACGTCCAGAAGGAAATAACCATACATACCGATACCACCAGCTGTGGTGGCGCAGAATAGATCAAACCTGAGGAACAAAGGCAATTTCATGGGGCTCACCGAATGCCATGGAGGCGCAACCACTCTGTCAAGCGAATGAACTTCTACACAGAGAAAAGTAGGGACCTCTCACGTACAATAGTCCATAGAACAAGCCATCTTCCTTTGTCCAGACGCTTGACTGAGATGTAGGCTGAGTCGTAGTACAGTATATCGTGCTTCAACATACCAATATAAAGTTGATACACAAAGTACATCTGTGAGCTATTGAAGGATGAGAATTCTGTTCACGACAGATAGTGAATCAGTGAGGCCCACTTAAAGGTGATCATTGTCGAAATGAGGCATTCTGCTGAAAGTTCTCTGATGTACAATCGATATCTTAAGGACCAGTTTTATCGAAAGGTATCTGGACACGTACGGTGTAACAGAATTAAGGGGCAGCAATGAGCCAAAATTCGGTATCTGTCATCAGAAGTGATCCCTTCATGTTGCAAAAAATGACAGACGACGGAAGACTGACCAGATAATAGTAGACGGATTGTGCTATCAGAGCGGAAGAAGCAAGGTCCATAAATCTGCAAGCACGAGGCTCGATGAAAACCTGCAGTTACAAGGAGAAGGGGTGACGGACAACATAAAGAAGGCCTGAATTCAGAGTGAGTACAAAGACGCTTCTGGCAAGGAGTGAAGCATACGGTCCATCGCACAAGGAGCCTATCTTTCTGCGCAGTAAGGAAATAAATGTAACCTTGAACAATTGTAATCCCTCCCAGGCTGTAGAAAGCATCTTCAAGGCATGCCCGGAAAACGGTGGTGCATTTCCTCACAACAAGGATACAACGAAACCTAATGAACCGGAGTATGAGTTCCTGATAGCTAAGAGTCAGATGATGAAATGCACCCCAATAAATCGGCGCAAAAGTTTGTGAGAGATCTATTCCTGGCGAGACTTTGAGAGACTTAGACATATAGATGGTTTAATGTTTAAGAGTACAAAGGATAGTGGGGGGGAAAGCAAAAGGAGAGTAAGTAGTTGCGCATCGTCCGAGATGAACTAGATCCGCGATACGTAAAAAAGCGTGGCCTGTCATCCTGAACACATCACGGCATGACGTCCATTTGACGAGAAGTAAAGTAGATAGAGGACTTCCTGGGCCATCGTCGATTGATGTCTGCAACAAATCATCGTACTGTGCAAAGTGAAGTGGAGCTGGTGCCGAGTCGACCACCATGGGGAATATAGTATCGTTGGCGATAAGCTCGTGTGCCATTGTCAAAATCTTGCAAGCGGCCTGCACGGTAAGGAGTTAACACGACTGATTGATTGTTCCGGAATTAAAATTTGAGCCTAACGAGCAGGCTGGGCAAGTGTATTTATTTGTTCACGATGCACCTCGCTGTGCGCACTTCTCGGAAATCAATCTTCAGACCTACCTCGAACATGGAACGGGAACTAGATTACATAGCTCGTGAATAAAGAAAGCAAGTACTCAAGTTTGCAAGCTTCAGTTTCAGGGGTGGCACTGGACACGACGAGAGCCGCTTACGATTGTTTGTACTTCTGGTGCCAGTGACAGACGGAAGTGGTTGTTCAGAAGGCTGCGTACTAGGAAGACAATGCATGTCGCTGCTGATGTTCATTTAAACAGCGAAATCCAAGAAAGTCTGGAGACTATCGACGATCACGATTTGAAGCCTATAAACAGCATGCCATGAATTCAAGCGTCAACAATTTGTCAAAAGCCCAATCTCGCACGGCTGTCGAGGAAACTCGTACGGCGAAAATATTCTTACTCTTCATCGTGTCACACCAATGAAGTATAATCACGAGGTGTCCTCGACCAAGGAGCTCTTTCTTGACAAACTTATCGGAGACGGAGACGTCGCTTTCTACAGGTCTACGACACCATCATACTTCTCTGGAAACACCGGCGCCTCGAGATACTCGAGATATTTCTAGGGGGTTACAAGTGACGAAGGGTTCAAGGATGTACTCTCAATCCTAGCTCAGCGCACACGCCGCTAAAGTCGAAGCAGCAGTTAAGGGCTTCTACTCATACTTCTAGAATCTGAAGGATGTCTGCGCAACGCAATGCGCGGATATGCTCTGGAAACCTGCAGGCGCGTTCGAGCCCCTTGAAAGATATGGCAGAAGCTCTCCACAGTTTCAATGTCCCTGGAAGACATTGCCACATGTCCAAAGCATCTATAAGATTGTCGCTTTAGGAAAGTTGCTTGATATCGGAATTCAGCCAATCCGAAGCAGATAGGATACCAGAATAGTAACATTGAAAGTCATCATTCCATTTTGGAGACGTATGTGACTAGTTCCCTTTGGAACTCTCTGATTATTGGCTCCATACCACCTTCATCCACGATGAAACCCAGACTCAGAGCAAATGCGTTATCAATTGTTGATGGCCATGACGAGACCACACGACGATTGAGAGGATCATCCTTGAATTGAAGAAACGCAAGTACCTCCTTCCCCGCAACCTTCTCAAGAGCCGAAATCTCATCTCGCACAGTCGCAGTAAAACCTGGGAGGCATACAACGCGTGTATGCGTTGGAAACTGTTCCGCGAGAATGTGTTTCGCGTGTACGAGATTTGCGATGGTGACTCGGGGGCTCGCGAGCCAGAGAGGAAGGTCGAGTGCACGCGAATCGAGAGAGTCCCCAATTGGGCATGTAGCCTCGAGGCCCTGAAGTGGCTCGCGGATAATCCCTAGAGCGCCACTTGAACAATCAGCAATAAAATGAACATTTTTCTTACCAGAAATGAAGGCGGAGGTGGCGAGGGAGGGCGGCCCAGGCCGGACGACAATAGTAGGGAGACGAAGGATACGGCCATCGACGAAACCGCGACGTGTGTATTCGTTGATGAATAGCTCTGAGGTGAGTTTTCCCAAGCCATATGCACTTTCTGGAGTGGCAATTGTGGAGGGATATATTACGTTAGGCTGGTCATGTCATGTTGATACAATGAACAGACGAGGAAACAGGGACGCACAAGAGGACCACCATAGACCGCCAGCGATGAAGTGAAAATGAACTTTATGAGGCGACCACTCGGATGTTGTTTCCGCCGTATGATGTCCAGGAGTAGACGCACAGAGTCAACATTGACCTGGAATCTAAGTAAGTGGGCGATTTCATCGTCTTCCGGAATGGGTTTACCTTCAAACCGTTGTCAAAGTTGTCCTCTGATCCGCGAGACATAATCCCATGAAGGCAATAGACAGTATCAGGAATTCCAAGGCGAGTAGTGAAAAGTGCTTCCACCTGAAATTCATCAGTCATATCAGCCTTGATGGTGACGCTTTCCACATCTGCGGCTGTCGTAGGTTCGACGATATCTGCCAGGATCAGCTGTAAATCCCGCGTCCTGGCATCATCCTTGAGTCCACGGGTTAACTATCGTTTTTTCAGTATTCATTAATGGAGGGACCTAACGAACACGTACGAGACTGCCGAGCCAACCGGCAGCACCGGTGATGAGGATGACATTAGACATCGCTAAGTAGGTGCAAGCACCAAGGGCCGAACGAGCACGAGGCGATAGGTGGGACACGTGCACAAAATCATGGCTATCGCCCACTTCATATTGAGTATGTACTTCAAATCTCAGGGATAACGTGTCGGGCCGAGTAAACATCGATCTAATTTGACTTCCACACACATCAAGCGTCGGCTTTTCCAGCTGACCCAAAAAGGGTGAAAAATCGCTCGCACACGTTCGCAAACGCCTCGGTTGCTGCCTCTTGTGCTTCAGGGAACGAATTCGTGAGAAGAGATTCTCCCAGAGTTTTCGCATAGGGATCACGAGCCCAGCTATTCACATTGATCTTCCAACATAGATGAATATGGTGATATCGGGAAATCAGACAAATAAACGCACTTTACTCACGCCATTCCTGATGCATTGTGTAAAAACCTCTTCAGGAAGTCCGTCAGTGCCATGCAAGCAAAGCGGAATCCGGCCCTGAAACGCCTTATGCAGTTTCACCAAACTGTATACACACATTACCATTAACATGCAGAAAGGCTCGTGAGGAGCTTCGACTCACATGTGTTGTCGGAAGTTTGGAGGGTTCAGGTAAGTCCCATGGAGGTTACCGATACTGGGTGCCAAAATGGCTGCGCCGGTCCTATAAGAGGTAACTTGGATGGCACGTTGATAATCTCCATTCACTTAAGTACCCTTTCATGAACGCCTCGGCTTTTCCGGGGTCAGTAAGCTTGGCATCGGAAATTACACGGAGACCAGCTTCGCCCCCTTCAAGACGGCCAAGTTCAACCTCGACGGGCATACCTAATTTGCGAGCGCGTTCAACATATGGGCAGGCGAGGTCAATGTTCTCTTCGTCAGTCTAAGAATCAATGAGATGGGTAATGAGATAGACATCTTTAACCCTTGTGTTCGAGAAATACCTCCGCATGGCTCGCATCAACCATGATGGTGTCAAAAGCAATTCCTTGCTCAGCGAGGCTAAAAGCAAGCTCAATATGTTCGGGATTGGTGGCATGGTCGAGATGAACGGCAATTGGAACAGATGCTTGGTGAGCACTGCGAGAGATGAAATTAGGATGGGAATTGCAGAGAGGAATAATACATTTACAGATCGAGGCAAAATCTGAGGAAAGGTCCTTTGCCATAGGCAAGAGTTATGGGAAAGAGCATGAGGATTGCGGGGCTCCTGCATCGCTCGGCAGCACGCACAAAAGCGATTGCCATTCCAGCATCGTAGCTGTTGCTAATGTTTAGTATCTCCTACGAGACGAGTGAACAACAAAACCCGAGAGAAAGCGATACCAGACTTGAGCTAGAACGCCATAACCCTCACGTTCAGCCCTTGAAAGGATGTCGAGCGTACGGTTTCCAGGAAAGTTCTCCATAAACGGAAAATCCACGAGTATTAAGCGCTAGCTCGGAAAAATGTAAGAAACGTATATTATGAGGAAGATTCACAAGCTATGTCACTGCTTCGTTCACACCGTTGCGGCGGGGTCACGGCTTGAAGCTGAAAGCTAAGCGTGTAGCAGCGTGATGACTCCACCTTCAGCACAAGACAGCTAGAGGATCTGGCAACATCTGTACGGTCACGTCCTCGTCAGCAGCGGATATACCGTCCCGAGTTCTGGTATCCGGCCCGTGACAAGTATTTTCAAAAACTGGTTGTACTTTTTTCCACTCATTGTGGTCAAAGCGAAATGGAGATATCCTTTGGAACAAGTTACATTATGCTCTTGATCATGTACTCTGAGCCGCGACAGTTTGGAGAGGTCTGCCCTGGGAACTACTCACGAGCGTAACCAGCAATTTGGTATGACAAAGCTGATTTCTCCTACTTCCCGACACGAAATATATCAGAGGAATGCACATGTAACACTTACCATGTGAGTGCGCCATGGTCTTGTTCTGAGGATGATTTACTCACATTCGCCTTCTGGTTCCCAAGTTCGAATAACGTCGGCTCATTCCCGAAAAGCCGCCATATGGAATTTATACCACGTCTTCCCGTCCCGACGCGCGAATGAGCTTAACCAAATCTATGCCAGTCAGATTCGCATCCACGCATCCGAAGGACCGAATTGGTTGATTGCAGGTGGAGACTTCTTGTGGCAACGAACTGGACTCGATCAGTCTGCGGTCCATTCTATGTCCGAGAAAGAAGGCTGGAGGCTTGAAAAAGCTTGTGTGGAACGTGTCCTCAACCATTTATGGTACAGTTGAATTCAGCCCTCGTGTGACGGACATACGACCCCTCACGCTTAAAAATTGAAAAGTTGATCCGGGAGACCATATGTCTTCCGTCAGTCAATTTTGGGGTTTTTTCGCTTTCTTATTCTAAATCTATGTTGCCGAGATAATGGAAGATTATCCCATTTGTGTCGAACCGCCCTTCCTCCACAACTTCCACCATGTCCGACTCCTCTACCGTGTCAGCTTCGCCTCCCTCTGAATTGAGACGCCCGCAGTCGCCTGCGCCAACCAACGAGAAGCGGGTCTCGCTTGCTTGCTTACGCTGTCGCACAAAACGCGCAAGATGTTCGGGAGACAAGCCCGTCTGCAGGGCATGCGAAAAGGCGAAAGAGGAATGTATCTGGCCAAGTGGACGTCGCAGGAAGAGGACGCGAAAAGAAATGGAGGAAGAGGAACGCCGCGAACGGCTTGCTTCATCTGCAGCAGACAGCCTTGGATATCGTGGCAGACGCACACCAGTGCATACAACGGGAAGGGTAAGATGCCTATCGCATGATGATATGATTACTCGGTGTCCTAAATCAGCGTCAGACCGAGCAGATGTCCGTTGAGCCGTATGCAGAGCCAATGTCCTGGGATTATCCGGCGCCTGCTTGGCCCCATGCGGCAAATGCGCCCACAAGCCATCCCGTGCCAGGGCCCTCCCCCTCTAATGTAGCCTCCCCCCTGTTTGCGGACATGCGCAACAGGGAGTACCCTCAACCACGTCCAGTATCTTACCATGAAGGTGATCAACCAACTCAGGATGACCAGTATTATCCTCGATATGTGAGATCGAACGTGTCCTTCCTTAGAAGATACTCATGTATCTGACCAGCAATCTGGGAGTTCCACGCAGGCTCCAGCACCGTACGTGCTTCCTTCTGCTATATACACTCGTCCGCTCATAATCCCTCCAGACCAGGCTTGAATCCTCTGTCTTTGAAATTCCCAGGTCCTCATACTAGCCTGCCTGCGAGTGCGTCCTTACCCCGGTTCAATTCGAACCCTAGCCCGCCTTCTCCAGCAACCCGTGAGCTTGACGACATGTTCGACGAGATCGGTTTTCCATACCCTCATCTATATATCCCATTGCTGGACACCTTCTTCCAGACCATGAGCCGTCATTTTCCTAGTATCAACCGCAAACGAATAGAAGAGCGCCTTAAAAACGGTACAATGTCCGCTTTCTTCCTCAATTGTGCGTTCAGTTTCCCTTCTTCATGTAAATCAGTTTCTCAAGAGATGTGCAAACCAGGCATCTGTGCATTGGCCGCTAGGTACGTATCAAGATAGCCCTTTACACCGGATGACTGATATGTCTCGGCACAGATTCCTCCCATCAGCTAGAGATGACCCAGCCAGAGTATGGTTCTGTTTTTTGCCGACATTTTTTCCCATCAGCTTGAACTGGTGTTTCCTTAGGCTTGTGCCCCTTACATCGCGAAAGCACAAGAAATGATTATTGTTTTAATACACCTGCCCACGACAGATGTTGTGACGGGACTACTTCTATTGGCATGGGCAAGTTATGGCCAAGTAAGCTCTTACCTTTCTATACCATACCTCTTTGTCATCTGAACGTGCGTCAGAACTCTGAAAGTGGACTATGGGTATGTCATCCTGGAGAGACCATATGGACTAATGATTCAAAGGAATGTGCCTATCCAATAGCAATACTCCGGGTGAGTAGCGAAAATCCGTAAATTCTGATTGACATATCTGATAAGAGCATCCAGGATGGCCATCCGAATGGCAATGGACCTTGGCCTTCATGAGGTAACGAACGTTTGTCTCCATAAGCGACATCTTGACAACGACTATCCCCATCAGGTGTTTGAGCCGTATCTGTCGAAGGCTCACGTCACGAGAGCGCGTTTGCTCTTCTGGAGTCTTTTCGTCACCGTGAGTTTCCCCATCCGTCACCTTTTTGCATCACTTACATGAATAAACTCTCCCCTGCGCCTTCACAGGATCGAATTCTAGCGTTTACGACAGGCAGGCCACCCACCATTCCGGAGGAAATCATAGAAATACCACTTCCTACGGATGAAGACTTTGTTCCTGATCCAGCTCGGGCAGACGTCGGAGATGGTGAAGAGGTCCCGCAGCCTACGCCCTTCGTGCATATGGTGCGCTTGATAGTCCTGTGTGGCCGGATCACGACAGTACTCGCTGGTTGTCGTGGGGAAACGCGTACGCTTCTGCCGCACGTGGGGAACAGGTATCCTGATAAGTTGAAGGAATTGCAAGCAGAGCTGGTGCAGTTCTATTCGGAGTTGTCGGATGCAATGAAATGGAGTGTTGATGCGTTCAAGCATCAGGAGGCGCGTGGTCATGGGGTGCGTGTCTAGTGCTCTTCAGTCCTTGTCGCAAATACTGATGTTCAAGTGTAAAAGGATTCTTTTTTGACATTGCATTTGTGGGCGAATGCGGTTCTGGCGGTCTCTTTTCATCCAGAACTCCAAGAACGGCCAGAGGGGAACTTCTCGCCTATAACCCAGAATGTCGAACGCTCAATAAAGCTATCGCTCTCAAGCTCTCGGGTCATTGCAGAGTGCCTGGTTTTTGCTGACCTCTTCGCTTCTCATTCTTACGTGCGTCCCCAACGTTTTAGTAAATGGTAACTCATATTAGTACAGCTCACCAGCCCGTTCGCGGTGCAGCCAATTTATGTTGCCAGCCTGGCTTTCATTTATGACATGAAGTCCTCATCGACGGGTTTCAACGCTTCTGCCGAGGTCAAACCAAATCAAACTGTCGATAACCTACTCAATACCCTCGCACGACAGAACCTCGCAGTACTCACGAAGGCCCTCCAGCGTATGGAGCATTATTGGGTTGGTATCTCCGGTGTATCCGATATCCTGGAGCAACATGCGGCTGGTAAGTCCCCCGTTCGTCCGTGCTATACTAAAGCTCATCCAGTACTGGTATTCTGTAGGTTTGGGCTTTCAGCGTATCGACGCATCTAGAAAAGCTTGTCTACCAGATCTCGCGCTGCCGGATAGACCTCCTATCTTTACCAGTACGTAGATAATCCTTCGATCATGTCAATTGAACCAAATACATCATCGTAGACGCGACGTATACACAGCATCCACCTTCATTGGTAGCGCCACAAGCTCCTTCGACGATGTCTCCTTCAATGATTCTGGATTCCGGAGATACTAGTACGTGGTTGTGATAATTATTGTCTCAATAGGCCTAATCGTGCATAAGATAGTTCCCCTCATGCTATAAACATCCGGAACTCCCTGAATCATATGACTGATGATTACCACAATCGAGGATTTTATGCGCAGCTTTCCAGCCCCTTGGATTTAGACGGGGTACATTCTACCTCCGACTACAACAGCGATACCAATTCGGACGGAACAACTACCTCCTCCCACCATTGATGCTAGAAGGATGTGATGAAGTTATGACATGGTTACTTTTGTTTTGACTTGTACAACTAACTCGTGCTGTATACTCTTTTGATTCTTTCCTCATTCACAACGAGAATGCATGTATATTACGCAGAAGATGTTCGATATATATCCTGGATGGTCCCACTCATCGTAATTCTTGTGTCTAATACTCACACCGTTGGAATGTATTATTATATCCGTCCGTCCGTCCGTAGATATTTGTTCAGTATACAGAGGTTGTTGATGTTGAGCCATGCGTATGGGGTATAAGATTAAGAGGGGATCAGGTACCTGTCTGAGGCTTTCAAGGCTTGCCAGTCAGTCTTTCGTGGTCGTTTGCTTTCCTCGAAGGTTTCCGCGCAAACTCTACAGGACCAGTCTTCCCATGCTCGTTTGCGTGAGCCTCCAAAAGGCCATCAAGCAGTCCTTCCTCAAGATCACTTTCCAAAACCCCGCTGAGCCTGACATTGCTCTTGGTCTTTGCCGTCCGGGCACGCTGCTTCGAAAACTGATCGAATCGAGTATTCAGCAGACCATTGAAGTGGAAGGAAAAGAGGCTTACACCAACATAAAGCGCAGAAACAATGATGATGAACGTGCCAGTTAGTGAGAGGAAGGAAGATTCAGCTTCGAAGAAAATCCTTTCTAGGATGCTAGCAAATACGATCTTGGAAAAGTCAACATGTCAGTCGGGTAATTGGAAGGTTTAAACACATGATAGTACCTGAGTATATATTGCGATACTTCCTCGCCCCGCGGTCTCTCGCTGAAGTCCCATCGTAAGTAAAGTCTGATGAGCACTGCTCAGTCAATGAGCACCGAGAAGAGATAGAAGAGGAATCACTTGAGCGATAAAACCAAAGACACCAATCATGATCAGCATAGCGACCCATTCAATCTTTGTTGGTATGACGATGGGAGTCTTTTGGACGAGCATGCTGAGAATAATAGGGTGAGTGACGATCAGAAATTGAAGGAATAATATAGGCGAACCCAATGACGGCGGCGATGACACTTTGCGAAGAAAAAGACATCATCGCGTGCAAAGGATGTGCGCGCTTTCCCATTGCCGTGATGGAAATATCTATAAGCATGCAAATTATGGAGAATCTTTGATATCCAAGTATGGCGTACAAGCACCAGTTGCGCCAAGGACACCGAGCATGGCAACACTGAAAACGCGACAAGATGTTGAGAAAAGAGTTGACTCAAGGAGAGAAATTTGTTCACATACCCGACTGCAACGAGCCTCTGCTCAGGCGTGACTTTACCCAGATCCTGTGCGAAGAACAAATCGTATTCATTGATGACGAAATTAGACGGACTAATTTCTCTA
The DNA here is from genome assembly GCA_017657225.1 of Termitomyces sp. T69sscA. Taxonomy (NCBI): domain Eukaryota; kingdom Fungi; phylum Basidiomycota; class Agaricomycetes; order Agaricales; family Lyophyllaceae; genus Termitomyces; species Termitomyces sp. T69sscA. Next base: position 94,141 of record JAGGAQ010000018.1, read on the forward strand.
AAGAGGAATGTGGGACGAGCAATGAGCACGACACCGACGAGGCTACAGACTGAACGATAGTTAGTGAAGATAGTATGACACATGTTAAGTCGGACGCACGGCTTGCCAGAGCTTGAGAGATCGTGTACTTCTCCTTGAGGAAAATTGCCCCTGCGATGCCTGTACATAGTGGCACCAAGAAAGTGAGAACAGTTGCATCCGAAAGGGACAAGAATTGTAGGGAATAATAGATGCCGAAAAGTCCGAAAAATCTACAGAAGATTCGTGAATATAGTATGTCTGAGGCTCGCTGGAAAGACAGACCCTGAGAAACCCCGGAACACCAGTAGAAAACGAATGCCCTTTGGACCTAACCACGGGTCAGGGACTTTTGTGACGAGCCTATTTAGAAATCAAAACTTGTATTCGTCAAATATGGACTTGAAGAGAGACAACAAACATGTATATGAGTGAAAAGACATAGGTGATCAACTGGGAGGAAAATTGAGTTCCTAGATGACATGACAGGTTGATACTATACCATTCGGACAGTAATCAACTGAAGCATTGTCAGTGTGGATTAACCCTGGCATTCATCACGGACGTACGCACCTCTAACGTCGGTACGGGAGGGTCAATGCTATTGAGAATCTTCACGGCCACGTTCATCATCGAGAAAAAGGCTTGAGATCCTATGATAAGGAGTAATCCAGCATTGGCGTCCAAGGCCGCAGACATGGTCAAGTAATGGTTCCGGAACCATGTATTTTTCTGTTCTTCAAATTCCTCGGGAGGTGTGGGTGGTTCTGATGTCATGACTATTCGAGAACTTCCGGTAGCCACTTGCGATTGTGAGAAGTCCGAAGCTTCGGAGGGAGGTACTGCAACAAATCCAGAACGAGAGGACATGGTGTTTTCCGAGCTGGAGAATCTCTAGCCCGTACAAAGGCACGAAAAGTGTCTGGAATAGGGTAAAAGAGGAGGTTATGAGGTAAGGAGACCGAGCGATCGACCGACATGGACCGTACGACATTGATTTAAACGGAGTGATGAAATCAGCGGCTAAATCTTTATGGACGAAAAATTGCCGGTTACTCGGCCCGATGCGCTAGGCCATCAAACAACTTGAATACATCTTTGGTCCACTGGCAAGCAAGAGCAATGCACAAGTCTTGCTTGTATTCTTACTATCTTTTGATTCGATCTATGACAACTCTGCAACAGAACGTAACAACATCTTGTTCTCGTCAAATCCGGGAAATGACTCACCGCTAAAGGACCAAGTCTGTGTAAGGTCATCTCCTGAGAATGTATAGTGTTCTACCCTTCGCCAAGCTTTCGGATTCGATGCAGAACGCGTTCGAGCTCTTACCCGACCATCCCATTGTCATTCACAGTACTTCTCCTTGGTCATGCTTTTTCACCTCTTCCAAGGCTGCCGTTCGCCTCTCTCAAACTACTCTGATTCCGTGATTCTAATTTCCGTGTTCAATTTCTGTTACGGACTTGCTTCTGACTGTTGCACTTGGAAAATGTTGTAGGTCATCTTCATGCGTCATTTATCTGTTGAAATCACTCAGGGCATCGATATATACGTACCTATTGGACAGAATTCCACTTGAAGAGTTGATGCAGTAAAGGTTCTCAACCAGAGAGTTCCCAGTTGTAAGTGTATAAACCGAACTCATCAACGATTTCAATAGTAAGACTGTTTTGATTTCTTACTTATTAACCAATATTGTCAAGTCCGTTAAACAAGCGGATGCAAGTGTCAAGTTGGTTCCATCTGTTCCTATGCTAACAGACCAACAGAAAGTCCGAGCTTGCAAGAGCCGCTGGAAAAGACTCGCTGGGAGGACGGCATGACCCTCTAAGCAATGTAAAGGAAATCAGAATTGAAAGAAACTCATCAATGTCACCATGTGATAGTGGCCAAAATTGGATCGTATCATTAGCGTACACTCTATACTCTGCTTCTTTGAGGACAAATTGTCCGGAATGTGTTTTGATCCATGAGTCTATTTGATCTTCAATCTAACCAGAGCGGTCCGTTCTACTGCAAGCCATATCTCCAGACTACCGTTACACACATTCTTGCTTTTGAAAGAACTCGTCTTTGAAATCGAACTTGGCAGTCGACGTCCATTCAAGCTGGAAGTGGTATCAATTATTGAGAAGGAATTTACAATTAATGTGGCACGCACTGCATCCTCCCGGGTCTCCCGCCAGGCTCTTGGACTATCAAGGACAACATATCGGCGGTAGTTCTCCATGAAGACAGGCTGTGTTCTCATGCATCTGAGGTCTTTAGAAATTTCGTCAAGGATTGCAGAAGTCAAATGCGTCAGAAGTAATTCTGGGTATCTGCGACTGAACGCATCAACGCATGCCTGAATCGTTGCACGAGAATCTCCCGGTCGATACGTCCAGAATTTCTCAACCCATTCGTCCACATCTTTTGTTGATGACGAGTTGTAATTTGGTGGTGATGATATTAGAGCAAGTTCCCCATCTTCAATTGCACTTAGAAGCGGTATGTAAGGGAGTCTCCCGCTTCATATCCATCAAATATCGGTCAATCAATGTACAAAAAAGAGATCTGCCAATAACCAAGCTCACCGATCAAAGTCGGAAATTGGATCGCTCCCTTCTCGTTGAGAGTACAGCGTCACAGCCATTCCAAGTACCGAGGGCATGATATAACATTCCCACAACGGGTGCCTCTGAATCTGGCCGATCCTATGAATGACGCCGGAAATGTCGTCTAACAGAGCCTGAGGAGTAAAGGTAACGATGCCACCTGCCTAATTGTCAGTTATAAGAAGATTAGAAGCAGAAACGCGACTTACCACAGGGATAAATCTCACGGATCCCCCAAAGTTTACGCGGAATAGTTTCGTGTGATCCGTAGGTATACAACTGGACCGAGAAGGATGTCGAGCAAATATCCAGAAAACCAGGAAGCTTATGCAAATACTTGATAGCACCCACATGGATGAAGACTATTCTTGCCTCCTGAATCCGAGAACGCTTACGTCCACATTTATCCAAAATAACATACAAAGCATGAGTCTCAATACCAAGTCTTTTCCTCGTACAGTCACTACCCTCGTACCAAACACTGTACGTTCTCTCGTGAACGTTGTCGCAGAAGTAATCGTGCAGCATCCGAGGGAATTTGAGTATCCCAAGTGCGTGATGATAGTGATGCCTGGTCCTGATTGACCTGACCCAGGCGCTTCTGTCTCGGAGGAGAGGCTCCATATCTGTCTTGGATGATAGATATTGATCAGGATGGTTACCACATCGTGACTGTCCACAAAGTTGGGATTCCGAGGGGGTCCATAAGACAAAGGCTGCGGCCAAACCTCTGCCTTTCTGAATGTCGAGTGGAATTTCCAGACGTGATGTGACAGAGACAGTATTGTGGTGAAAAAACACCGTATGTCCGATCGTAGATCCATCAAGGAAGATGGGCAGAAGAATAATCTGATCCAGTGTGATAAAAACAAGACAGCAAAGGATGCGTAACATACCTTGTGCCTCTTGGCCATATATGTACAGAATAAATCGAAGTCTTCAATGTCTGCGCTTGACCTTGGATGAAGTGTAGCGAATTGACGGATCTCTTTACAGACTGAAAAAATCGAGTCGAAATCTACAGCGTCGTAGAAACACGTAAGAAATAAATGCTCCATGCAGATTATTGCGTCGCTGAGGTTTAGACCTTCAACCATTATGGGAGCGACACCATTTATTGTGATACCAAACATAGGTTTTGAAGGATCAGTGCTGTTATATACATCGCCTGACCACGTCCACAATTTTTGTGGTAACCTTTAAAAGGTTGATCAAAGCTGGGCATCTAACCTGAACTCTACGACATACTCGGAGGTCGGCAAGCGTTCCAAAATCGGCGATTGTGGTCGGAGAGACTCAACAGCACATTCCTCTGCAGATCTATTGAAGGTAAGTAAAAAAAATAACAATACATAGACGTAGCAGACTTGAGGACATTGGTAAAGCTGTGCAAACTGATGTGAGAGTTTTGAACAAGCTACTGTCATCGCCTTGCTAACCTGCGAAACATCAAATCTTCCAAGAACTCATCATTTACTTCCCCATTCGTATTGTGGTCTTGCATTCTTGGAGTATGCGAACTAAAAAACATCCTATTAATCACAAGCAGACACAAGAAGAGACGAAAGACCTTTCAATATCAAGATCGTCCTGGGTAGACGGCGAAGGTAATGCGTTAATGGAGGACAGCGTTGGCTCTGGTAGCCCAGGGTGACCGCCAGAAAAAGACGCCTGCACAATCCCTTTCTTGAAGCCGAGAGGCATGAAGCTAGTGTATGTAGCCTTCAAAGGTGGTACTGGATTCCTCGAGCCAGAGACGGTGCTAGATATAACCTTTGGCGGTCTCAGAGCCAGCGCGCCGAAAGACAACCGCTGTTTTGTTGAGATTCTGGGCTCCTTAGATACATTTGCTGATGTAGTGTCATTAAGCACATCTTGAACCTGAGAGTCAAGGGGGTCCAAGCCTTGAGATATAGTGACAGGAGGCTTGTTTAGAGTAGCGGGAGGTAAAGGTCCATGCAATAGCGGAGTTGATTCCGGGGCCACTTGAGGTGATTCTGGTTCGGAAGAAGAAGAAAAAGATAGCGGTTCTTCCTAATCAATATATGAAGGTAGGGGAGAATCAAATGTCAAATGGTAACATACTTGATCAGTGGTGGCGACGTTTGATTGCTGCCCAGTAAGCTGTAGATCTTCTAGTGAGAAATCGGATGATGACACCACATTTGATTCATCTTCGGTCTGAACAGTGGAGGCTGGGATGCTTGGTTTAATTTTCTTCTGAGGAGGAATCTTAATGACCAGTGGACGTTCCTGGGAAAGATGTTAGTGCATGTTTCGTCTACTAACCATGGAACACGCATTATCTGAAATGTCGGTCGTGTCTAATTTTCGCTTTGAAATGGACGGTTCATTATCCGAGTCACTATCTTTGGCAGCGGAAATGGTTGAGCTCTAGAAGGTTCGTCAAATTTACGTAGAGCGACGATGGGACAATTTTTGACATTAGATGGAGACGATGTCTGGGCCACATGAGCACAAAGTTCTTCTACCGACTGTTGTGAAAAAAGATGAATTGTTAAAAAAGTTACGGCGGAGTGTGATTAATCAACTCACTGCTTCACTTGGACGACCATATGTACTCTTGTATCGTTTCTGTGATTTTTTTCGATCATTCTTACTCTTGAACTTCTGCCAGTCATGGAATCGCTTCGATTCTTTTTCTAAACGCATAAAAAACAATAGAAAGTTTATTTTCCTAGTAGAATGCGTTTTTTCTAACACCGACTTACCGATCCATTCCTTCTCGGCATCGACTCGAAAGCCAGGATAAACTTTATCATCCTTTCCAATTGGCGCATGTTGCCAAAAGCTTGCGAGGAGGTATCCACATCCTGCCCGGAAATTTTTCTCTGGTTCCCAACTTGAAACAAAAGAAAACAATGTAAGCGTCAAGCAGAACAGTCCAAGATTCCAAGTTTCTACCTATTTTCGTCTGTTCCATACCCATCCCACTGATAGGAATTCAATGCTATGGGAAGGAACATACTTGCGGAACAAACCTTCACAAGATATTCCTAGATCGAATTGAGGACTTGTGGTGTAAAAGAAATTGTGGAAACAAACCCATTTGGATTTCTCGTATCTTCTTCGTCTGGGCACCTTTCCAGCGCCATCTTCATCTTGTTCAATGGTCCTGGTCGGGACGTAAAGCCGTCGTGCACTGGTGATCACCTCTAAAGAGGTGAATTAGCTCATCCTGATTGTCATTCGAGGCGTCATTTGACCACGTACCCACTTGGTACAGAGCATCTTTAGATTTCGGCATGAGTATATTGACTAAGCAGTATAGAAGGACCAGTAAGAGATGATGATATACAAAGATAGAGATTTTACGTTGAGAACTGAGTTTAATCTTGACTGATTGAAGAGACTTTAGGGTGTCTTTGTAGGTAAGGAATGCTGGAAGTTTATTTCATCCGTTCAAGTAGCACGGGGTCTTGCCCTCAAAATTCAGTTAATGCCATCGGTCATTGAAATTCGAGCACGTGTCACGGACAAACAACTGGATGACTTTGAACACGGGGACCACGAAAAGACTTTAGGAGTTTGGGGCGAAGCTTGATATTCAGGACTCGTCGTCAAACAATTGATTGAGATTCGAACAAAGTTGACAAGTCTATTGTCAATGAGAGACCTCTAAAGGTCGAGATATGGGGAGACTCAGAATCACTATTAAATCAGCGTATCCACATTAGACAATTCTTGAACAGAACAAAATCGGTCGTCAAACTTGAACAGCAGACAGTAGAGTCAAAGGGTCAAAATCTTACATACCCTCTCGACACTCATATCCAGAGCTGGTCCAGCCGAAGCGGCAATCAGGCGAAACGAGGACCAGAGAGATGTACTTCACCTACTTCCATGGTCCAAGGTACGATCTTCCAAGGACGGAGGGTAACTTCAAGCCGGTTCTCGGTGACCGGTTCCAACAACGAACCAGCGAGCCGGTCCATGCCGGTGTAGAAAGAGCGTTTCGAACTACGGAGGCGATGAGTACAAATGACAGCGAAGCCAATCTAATCTGGGCACAGATATGGAAATAGGCAAATCGGGTGCGATGCCGACATTCCGTTAGACAGCCTGAGAGGCGTCGGGCACGACCATGTGGACAGGCTTCGGGGATCAAATGCTCAACGTATGTCAGAACCATAGTAAGTACAGATTGGGAGGATCTACCCAGCAGACTGGAAGGTGTACAGCCATGTTATCATCCGTGATCGGTTCTGTTGACTTTGGCCGACATCGTGGTCGCGGATAAGATTGTACTACAGGACGAAGGGTGGCCTTTTGATCCGTCCATGAGGCCTTAGAATTGCGCAAAGACGCAGCTGCAAGCAAGCAAATCCATATAGTATATAGTACGACTCCGCAGAGTGTAGAGGATGACGAATAGCCAAAATACGTTAGTCAGGAACATACTACCCGCGAACAAGTATAATCAGAGATCACTCATTACGTCTAGATTCCATGAGATCCCAAGGACTAGTTGTCATTCTAGAATTGCTGATACATCGGATCAGAGCGTTTCGTCGAGGAGAGATAAGCGCCAAGGAGTATGTCTCCGCCGGGTTCGACATCTTACAAACTGCGTACAATGTGATAACGCCCACCTCTTGTGTGATAATACATGTCGGTCAGGAAGTCTGGACAAGATTATCATAAGTATCGAGAATACGCCGCATCTCATTACTTTAAGAAAGTATCAATGGTGATTGACCGCACATGCTTAAGTATGGCATCAAGAATTTCGGCCGAAGACCGTACTATAGACACCGCAAGAGAAGGCGAGAAGACGAGACAAGCCATCAGGATCAGAAACAATCCCGGAAAACAGTGGAGAGTTTTGGAATTGACATTGAGCGCGCATACATGTCCAAGCCGTAGACCAGGGAGAGACAAGCTTTCGGCGCGATAAGGCCGACTCGCAGGAGAAACCATAGTTGTCGGACTTAGATGGCAGACGTCCCTTGAGAAAGGCAGAGGCCAGTACGAGTCAGAGAAGCACTCTATTCAGGATATATACTATACTTGTGATATCGCCACATCGATCGACCAAAGTTGTGCAATTCGGATCGTGGACGGTATGACTTTGCCGCAATGGGAAAGGTTGTACGCTTATGGGCTTGAGCATGTATCGCAATACTGGTTCTCAGGAGCAAAGACCATAGACCTAGGCATTCGTTCCCCAAACGAGAAGATATGTTGTGAGGCAAGCAAGAAAAATTTCGAATGAAAAACAGCTGAAGTAAAAAACGATCACATGACTGCTTCAGAGTCGGGAGGATTCCTGGTACAAGCTTCAATTGAGCTTCAAGCTTTCACGCCTCAGGCTCCATCTGCGTCCTCCACAAGATAAAGCTCGCTCAGTTCGCTCTCCATGCTGATAACGACTTCGAAAAACCCCACACGAGTTCAACCTTCTTTCAACTATGAGCAGCCATTTCGGATAGTGCCATGCGGTATTAACCCTAAACTGAGAACGCTTGGGTCGATACGATGAGTTTCCGTTTGTCATTGATGAAGTCTAGACCTCAAGGAGGAACCGAGGTCTAGTATCTTTTGCATACCGACTCGGCAAGGAATCTAGTCCAACGGTACTCACTTGTCAAGATTCACTTTCATATACCTCATTTAGCAGCTTTAGCAGCATCATCACGGTATGATACATTCAAATGCTTATACTTGGTGCCTTGAACTAATGCCCTTCGGCAAGTGCCATGAAACTTCAGCAAGATCGTCAACCCCAATCTGATAGCAGAACGAGGTCGGGAGCAGCCGAACTTACGCATCCGCGGACATGTCGCACTGGCTCCCTGCGATATAAGGCTCTGAAAGTCCAACCTGAACCAAGGGCACTCGGGCTTGAGCATACATCGACGGATCATGGCATGGTAATTGACTCCATCATGATGATCGAGCAAGCAACGACTCCGAGCCTGTCTCCCGTCCGGCGGTACTCTGCTATCAGCGTTCCTATCTCTGTCGCCTCGCAGATCTCCGCTGAGTTCAACAAGGTGTCGCAACGTAGATCTTGCGCACTGCATGCGGCAAAGAATGGAAGGTGTCCTGGGTATTTATAACGATCTGCATACCTCACATGCACGAGTGTAAAATAGCGGAAGGTTCCGCGCGAGGTAACATGCCTACAGAAGAAAGGAAGACCCTCAAACTCAAACTGAGAGCAACGGGAGTCCGAAGCATGGTAAGTATTTCGAGTTTGAATCTCAATCAATATAAGCCGAAGATTGTAGAGAAGATATGGGCAATACGCCACAAATTCAGGACAGGCTCAGCAAAAGTCAAAGGTCCAAATTTCATCTATCCCAATATCAAATGATCAGAGTGTTGAACAGATCTGTGATGTATAGGACTCGCAAAGGCTAGCAAATATCTGTCAAGGATTTCTCCTAGAAAAATGACGAATGGCCGACGCGTGTGGTTTGGAAAAGCTAGTGTGGCATGACATCTGCAGCTAGGGGATGGGTGTACGGAAGAAGTATCCCACCGAACAGGTGGTCATCTATGTTTCGAGCCGTAATGGATGCTCTAGGCACGAAGGTAATCTGTTAGGAGGAAGAGACGTTCACGGCAGCAGTAATTAGTGCGCATTTGGGAAGCCCGTCTTGAAAGTCATGCTTACGGCGACAGAACTGTGGCATGGGCTGCCAAAAACGTGTGATGACAGGATGTTTGCTATGCATATGGTGCGTAAAATCAGCCCATGACGCAAGTAATTGATGCACAGTGATGACAGAAAAAGTTGGGAATGGTCGGCCAGACCGTGAATCCGTCGCAGCTACATGTACATGACATAGTGACGATCATGGAAGCACATGTGCAACTATGGCAGACGTCGTGGATGACCGGGACGAGCTGGTTTGTCGAAATACGTGTAGGGTTGTGCTTCGAAATCGTCCCCGTACGTCTCAAGACCCAACAAATGAAGCACATCAAGCAGCTTGACGAAGAGACCGAGCAAACGAACGAATCGAATGGAGACCACCGCAGTCATCAATGACCATTACTTCCTCTTCAAATTAACTTTACAAACGAGCCGGTTCGTCGGGATAAGTGTGGAAGCTTGGGCCGTGCTGACAGTCAGAGTCGTCCCCGTATGTCTAATCCACGCATTCCTTCAATCGCTCGGCGAAATGAAGGCTACAAGTCGGTGCACAGTAAGTCCGCAAGGACGCCTCTGACATGACACGGCGAATGAAGCACAGTAAGCAGATCTACACACAGGTACAGAGACCGAGCAAGCAAACGACGGTGACTGCGACGGTGCGACGATGACGACGGCGGCCGCCACGGCAGCCACCACTGCACGGGCCTCCAAGATTAACTTTACATCTATTTACCTGCGGCCCCCGTCGGGACCGGGTACCACTCTGCCGCTGGCTGATAAATCAGATCCGAACCGATCGATCATCAAATCAAATCACATTCCCGCCCCGCCCCGCCGTTGCCATTCATCCATCATCCGGGTCCGAGTCCGACAACTCAGACTGGGGTCCAAACCAAGCCGACCGATCTCTCCGGGAGAACCCTCCAGACAAAACGTCACTGCAGAAGTAATTTGGGGTGGGGAGGAAGAGCAGAGTGATTCATGAGAGGCTGTGCGTACCGTACGTACACAGCATGAGTCTGGACGGGGCCATGAGGCACGGTGTTACGGATCCGGCCAATGGAAAAGGCAGCCCGCCCGGAGTGGATGACGGCTTGGATCGCGGCCGATCGCGATCGGCGCGCGCTTGGGCTCGGGACAACGAGACAGTGGGGAGGAGGGCGTCGTGTACAATGCACAAGCTGCGGGGGTAGGCGCCGCTAGACGTCTACTACCGCGGTATACCCACGCCCAGCGCCAGCGCCTGACTCACTCTTGCGCGTCTTTCGTCGCGTCTCATTTCAATTGGATGTTCATAGCAAAGCAACTACCTCGCTCATCCACTCATGAGTTCCTCTCCCCTCCCACAGTACCCAACCCGTGGGGAAGGTGGGGGGCGTTCGTGGGTGTGGGCACACATGTAGGTCCCGGTCGGTCCAGGATCCGGATCCACATCTCCCCATCTCCACACACCACCATTGGGGTGGGGTGGTGGGTCACACACTGACTAACATTCCAACCAACCCGTGTGCACAACACCTCGAGCCTGCAGCCCGAGCTCCCTGGGGCAGACTGAACCCCGAGCGCCTCGAGCTCGACGTCCTCGTCTCCATATATCAGTACATGGCACCATGGGCCTATCACGTCACTGCTCAGGCACGCAGTGCACATGCGACCACCCACGTACATACATACACACAACAGGCGCGCAACGCGCACGTCGCATGGGGATCCATCCCTGAGCTCGAGATCCGGACGTCGAATCTCGACAGCGCCCCGGGCTAAGGCTAAGCTGAACGACGAAGCGAAACGCAGCTATGGGTGAACTCAACACCGTATGCACGAGAGCTCAACCAACGCAATCCGCGGACCAACACCATCTCGTACACTCACGCACACGCACACGCACACGCACACGCGTCCGGGCATGCCATCAAGGCCGCGGACGTCGCCAGGCCAATCTCACTCACTCACTCACACGAACAAACTGGAGATACACAATCTCTTTCGCATGTGGGAGTGTACGTAATGTATATAGTAAGGTACCTAATAGTACATTGTAATTAGATGAGTTCGAATCGGTGGATCATGTGTGTGTGTATGTGTGTGTGTTGTGCCGAGGGCAGTAAGTAATGAGTGAGTGGGTTCGAGTAGGACAAACAACAGAAGATGGGATGGGGATGGGGAGGGGGGGGGGGAGGGGGTTGCGAGGATCTTTCTGAATCTATACGTCTGTATGTATGTATGTATGTATGTATGTCGGAAAGAGAGAAAACGAGTCATTATTAACGAGAACACGGACACAACAAACCAAGAAAAGAGAGGGAGAAACAGAGAGAAGAAACGACGCAACAACGTCAACAACAACAGTGAAAAGAAAAAAGAGCAAAGAAAGAAAGAAAAGAAAAAAGTAGTACACCCGCACGCACGCAACCCACCTCGCACGCGCGCGGAAATTAACACATCGTCGATATTCGATACTTTTGGCTCCCAAGCTCACCCCATAACAACATCAACCCCCATCCCACACTGCTGCTGCTGCTGCTGCTGTTGTTGAAATTCAAACTCCCTCCGCTGCGCATCCACAAACTCCTGCTGCGCCATCGCGTCCGCGTCCCCCATCTGCCCGTACCGCTGCTGCTGTTGCGGGGGTTGCTGTTGGTGTTGCTGTTGCGGTTGCGGTATCTGCTGGCCGTACTGCGCCGGCGACTGCTGCTGGTACACCTGCTGCTGCTGCTGCTGCTGCTGCATAACCTGCACCTGCGCCTGTGCCTGCATCTGAAGATACTGCCGCCGCTGCAACTCCACAAACTGCGCCTGGTACGCCAACTGCTGCTGCTGCTGCTGGGCGGCAGGCGGCGACGCACTCGCGCTCGCGAGGCCCATACCCTGCACCGCAGCCGTCAGCGGCGTCATCGGCGGGCTGCCCTGTCCCGCCCCCTGCGCTTGCGCCTGCTGTTGCGCCTGCGCCTGCTGCTGCAGCACCTCACTCGTATGCGCCGCAGCAGCGACGCCAATCTGCCCCGCCACAACCGGGTTCGTATACCCAGGCGTAAACGGCGTCGTCGCGCCCTCATTCATCCCCACCGCCGACGCGCCCACCGCGCCCGCAGCGGCCGCAGTCGCAGTCGCGCTCGTAGACTGCGGCTGGAAACTCACGCTCTTCTGCAGCATCCCCGGCACGGGCACGGGGACCGGGACCGGGACCATCGGCGACGGCGTGCCGACGCGCGAGCTCGCGACGACGCTCGCGGCGCGGGACACGGGCACGCTCACGCTCCCGTGCGCGCCCGTCGCGCGCATCATCCCGCTCACGCGCTGCACCCCGCCCGCGTGCGCGTGCACCGGCGGCGCGCGCCGGCGCCCCTCGCGCTCCTCCTGCTTGATCCTCTCGCCCTGGCTCCCCGTCGAGCTCGCGTTGTCCACCGCCGCCGCAGAGGCGGAAGCGGAGGCGGAGGCGGAGGCAGAGGCAGAGTCCTTCCTGTTGTTCCCGAGACACTCGTGCAGCCCGCCCGCGAGCAGCGCGAGCCCGACGGCGCCGTGGTCGCCCGAGTGCTGGTAGTGGTACCGCAGCCCGTTCATGTTCTTGTACCGGCGCTGGCAGTCGCCGACGCCGCACGCGAACGGCTTGAGGCGCTTCTCCGCCTCGCGCTCAATGTCCCGCAGCTCGGTCTCGGTGATCTGCCCCAGGCCGAGGTCAGAGTAGAGCCCCTGGAGCTGGAGGAACTCGCCGCTGGGCGGCTGTGCGGTCGGGGACGTCGATGGGCGGGCACCGAGGGAGGCGGAGCGCGCGAGACCGTTGGCTTCGCGTTCGCGGCGCTTGCGCTCGAGGAGGTCTTTGACGTGCTCGAGGTCTTTCGGGGGCGCAAAGTTGCACGAGCCGTGGGTCATGTGGTACTTGAGGCCGTTGGCCTGCTTGTAGCTCTTGTTGCAATTTGGCTTGGGACAGCGGAAGGGCTTGGAGAGAAGGAGCGAGGGCGGTGGCAGGGGCGTGTGTGAGGGCGTATGTGAGGGCGTGGATGTGAGGGGTGTGTTGGGGACGGTGGAGGGAGTGGCGCTGGCAGCGAATGGAGTGAGGGAGTTGGTTGTCGATGGAGTGGCGGGTGTAGAGGCAGAGACGGCTTGGCTGCCGCCACGGACCTTGAGTTTGAGTTTGTTGGTAGGCGGTGGGGGCGGAGACGATGACGAGGCAGAGGCAAAGAGGAGGGCAGGAGGGATGCAGCGTTGGCCGGGCGACTGCTGCTGGGGGACGGAGGGCGGGAGCTGGGGGACGTAGGCACGCGTGGGACTGGCGGCAAAGTCAGACTGGGTGGTGACATGGAGCTCTTCTCCGTTGCTGGCGTTGAGCTGGGTGCCGGGCATGTGGGAAGAGTAGTCTGCCGAGAAGCGGGCATACGCGTTGAAGACGTCTTCGGGGTGGGACATGACGGGGGCGGGTGTGGCGTTGGGAAAGTGGACCTGGGGTGCAGAGCCAGGGGACGGTGGCTGTGAGGTGTAGGGGGACGTGTGTGCACTGGTATAGGGGGAGTGGTGCTGGAACTGGGGGTAGGTGTGTGCAAAGTGGGCGAGGACGGGGTTGTTGGGGGTCTGGGGCGAGTCGGAGGACGAGGGCGAGCTGTGGCTGGAGACGGGCTGCGGGGGCGGCTGGGTGGAGTTGTCGAGATCGAGCTCGAGTTCCATGTCGTCGGGCTCAAAAGGGGGCTGGAGGGCGTCGACGGGCTGGGGGTTGAATGGGACGGTGATCTGTGCCTGGGCGGCCGGATCGACGAGGACGTGGACGTCCTCAAAGTGCTCGAGGAGCGCATGGAGGTCGGGGAGATGGGTGCCACAGCAGTTGTAGTTGCGGCAGAGCTCGCCCTCGCGGTCAAAGACATTGAAGGCGTTCATGACCGAGACCTCGTCGATGTGGGTGCTCTTGGGATTGCTGTGGGGCGTGAGTGGGCAGACACGGGCACACGGACACGTACTCACTCGAGCGAGCTGAAGAGCTGGGCTGACGGAGAGTTCTGGGGAAAGCGGGCGCCAAAGGAGGCGGCGCGCCAGGAGATGGGGGAGCCGAGAAAGTGGCGGGTGTATGATGCGGGGTTGAAGGGACCGCCGTGTTCACCAGAGTAGGAGCCCATAGCGTAGTCGTGTGCAGAGTCGTCCGAGGGCGCGGGCAGGGCGATGGG